>JAMLFY010000936.1:0-20132 GCA_030441495.1 Dalbergia oliveri
CTGAGTAACTTCAAAACTTCATTAACAATCAAAATAGATCTAATTTAAGTCATTTAAGGCTATAAAATGTTTTTGATCCATTCATATCATGCCTTAAGAAAAGGACTTCCTAAGAATTACATCATGCAAATGAGTTGAAAGAATATTGTTTATCACACTATATTTTTTGTAATATTTCTTTCAATATCTCCTCAAAAGATTTTCTTCAAATTGGTTTGTCATCAACAAAGAGAGAGATTGTTAACTCCAAAACCCTTAGAAAGCTTCAATATAATATGTTTTGAATGACAACAAAACTAATTTAAGAAAAATATTTTGAAGAATGACAGATGTCTATCTTGAGTTTCTTAAAGTAGTAAAGGGTTCTTCGTTGGCATAACATGGCTCATTAATGTGAAAATTTTCACTTTACATATGCAAACATAATTTATCTCGTACAAAGATATGATAATCAAATGGAAGTGATATTTATATTGTGATTTAAGTATATACATGCCTGACAGATTGAAGAAATGCAACTAGTACAAGAAACCAAGTTTCAATACATCAGAAAGAAGCACTAGACTTTTAGAAAGTAAGCTTAAACTAAAGATATCAATCAAACTTGAAGCCAATGTGTTCTACAATCTTCAATCATCATGTTCGCAATCTTTTATTAACAACAAGCTTTGATTGAAGACTAGAAGACCAAAATTTCATCAAGGAACCATCACACATCAAGAAAGTTCACTTCATTATGAAATAGTGAACTTTACTTGAAAAGGAGGGACAATTGAAATTCAAATTTAGAGTCAAACCTAGTTAGATAGCTAGTGTCATCTCTTCTCACCAACTAGTCAACTATCCAGTTTCCAAAGTTCAGAAACCATGATCATAAAGTAAAAAGTACTTTATGAAGGACCTCAGAAATTCTCAACTTTACAATGGCTTTCCAATAGATTTGACAAAAGTCAAACTACTCTCTAGACTCTTACAGTTCCAAGACACAAATAGATGATCAACATGTGTCACTTCAAAAATAGATCAAGGGCAATGGTAAAAAGTGAAGACCATCTATAAATAGAGATGTTATACTTTCAAGAGAAATAAGATTGACATCTACAAGTGCTAAAACTCTGTGAAAATTTCTTAATCTCTTGTGAAGTTCATTACATCTTGTAATCAGTTTCCTTATCTGTAAAAAATCTTCTTCTATATTCCTAAGTAACTCAAATGTTCTTCCAAGGAAGAATCATTAAAAAGAAGTCATTCAAGTTATCTCATTACATATCTTAAGAAAACTTGAGTGTAAGTTAGTTTGAGTTGCAAATCCAAATACAAACCTTTGTATCCTCGATCCAGTAGTGATTGGTGTGAGTTTACGAAGAGGCTAGTCAAAGACTACTGCAACGTGAAGGTAAAGTTGTTTGGCTGGTCACAGTTTAGCTTGAAGAGATTGATTAAAGACTACCGAGTTTAGCTTTGGAGAGGGTGGTCAAAGACTATTGGTTCAGCTAAAGACTTGGTGAATAACTACTTGGTTTGTGACAATAAGAGTTGTCTACTGGTCATAGGTTAGAGCTTGGGAAGGCTATTGTAAAGACTATTTGGTTTGTTTTAGTTGAGAAGGTGTTAGTGAAACTCAACGTGGTTGAAAGCTCGGATGTAGGTAGGTTGGTCGAACCAATATAAAAATATTTGTCCAGTATCTTTTTCTCCCTTATTCTTTAAAGTTTGTTGCTCTATGGTTATCTGTTTATATTTGCTTAAAATTTATCTTTTCAGTGTTCTGGACTCTGATCCTGTTATTCAAAAGTAACTTTATGAAAATCTCTAACATTGTTTCCACTACACTACAAGCTTGAAGCTTGGTAGTATTGTGTTAAAGTTTTCATAAGCTAAAAAGGAAAGAAGCGAAGCATAATTCAATCCCCCTTCTCATGCACTTTTCTAACAACATATCATTCTTTCTTTAGGTTAGAAAGAGATTTAGTGAAGTTAAGGGTTGTTGAAGGCGGATATAAGCAAGGTTGGCCAAAGCAAGTATATAGAAATGACTGTGTAGTATTTCTCTATCCCTTCTCATCTTTTCATTTTCTCATTTGAGGTTTGCTGCTATATATATTTTTGAAAGCATCTTTAAAGTTTTTTAACTTTTCACTTAGTTCAGAAAGTAACTTTTTGAACTAGCAAACTACATTTAGCTGTTCAAGTGGAGAATTTGATAGGATTTATTTTAGTATTTTAGAATTAAAAAGAAGTTAAAGCACATTTCAACCCACTATTCTCATGCTATTTTCAATCTACAACCAAGTCATTGCCCACATCTTGCTCATCTATATGGACCTTACTAAACTTCTTTCACCTTGATCCATACCCATTTGGTTCTTCGTGTTAACTACCTTCTCAACGCCCATTCCAAACCCAATAGTCGGCTTGAAACTAAACTCGTACAAATGAACCCTAATGATATCAACATCCAAGTACTCCTACATTTTCACTTACTACATGGAACCTAAGTTTTTCTTCATCAATGAACTATTATACAAAGTGTATTTTTCTTATTAAAAACAAAATCCAAACACATGAAAATTGAAGTGAGACCAAAAGAACCTTAACTCTATTTCATTCCCAATCCTAAACCATAGTCCATCCAAAGGAGTCTAAACACACATATGAAATCATAGTAGTAGCTTCATTGTGGTTTGCAATCTTCACCTTCATGAAGCAGCAATGATAGTTGATAATACCCCAAACTCCCTTATGCTTACTAGCCTACTATAGTTCCTACGCAAACACTCCCAAGACCAACAATTTGCTATAACTTGGAGCTCATTACCATGAGCATATGTTCCCTACAAAAATTTAAACATGTGGTACATGAATACAAAGTGACTATCTTGAAAATAACTATGTCCGGTGATACATGCACCATAAGACAAATTGGACACTATTGCTTTGCAAAAGAATCTAATACTGCTGGCTTTGACCACCATTGAAGATTTGAGATTGGTATGACTTGAGAGAAAGCAGTTATGTGGAATACACAACATATTAATAACTTATTAGAATTAATTAGGTGATTTGATTGTGATATGGCCCAACACATAAGACAGAATCTACATTGATTAGTTGATTTGATTTTGATTTGTAGTGCGATAAATTTAGGGTTTTAATATCAATTTATTGTTAGATTTAGGTTAGATTTGAATGGGTTAAATTTATTTTAATTTAAATCAAATTTGATTTAAATCTCGTAAGGTCAAATCTGATTTAAATTGATTAGGATTAAGTATTTTAGTTTAGGATTATCTTTTTAATATTAAATCTTTAGGAAGTTAGGAATAATCGTTTTAGATTCTAGTTTATTTATTTTGATATACTCATGTTTAAATAGGCAAAATATGTCTTCAAACAATTCAATTTTGATATCAATACAATTTGTGAGGTTTTGTCCTTATTCTCGTATTTTGGTGAGTTTTTGATATTCTTGATTTTTGTTTTCATTTATAAACAATGGGCTAAGAATGCTAATATTTATCCCAAGGTTCTTATTCACAGGTTGAGTAAGGGTTGTGTTCCCATGGTTCTAATATTTTACGGGTGTTGTTGCTACTCTAGATTGGGATTTTGTATCAACTAGGATCAAGTAAAAGCAATGAAAATATGCCATCTAGCCACTTGAAATGCAGTAATCGCATCCTTTCACTGATTCTCTATTTCTTGTGCAAATTCCTTGGTGTAATGTGGGTAAAGGTAAAGGAGAATGCAATGTAATGTCTTCTTTAATTCGTGATGGTGGATTGTGTGAGGTTGATTTCAATCAAGGATCATGGATTGGGAATGTATTGGGGTTAGGATTCATAAATTGGAAATGAAGTGTGATTAAGTTCTTTTGGGCTCCTTCAATTGTAGATGTGTTTGGATTTTTTTTTTGTTTGATGTGAATGATATAGTTTGTACAATAGTCTTTTATATTATATATATATATATATACACACACACATACACCTACATTTGATACATGTACTATCATTTTAAATTTAAATTCTTATTTTTGTCATAATTTTTTTATTTTTTAAAAATAAATTGCAGGAAAGGATTACCATTTCCATGTGTCACTATACTACTACTTCCTCTATCTTTGAATAATTATTCATTTTAAAAATTTTCTTCGTCTAAAAATAATTATCCATGTAAACATTTAAGCAGTAATTATTTATTTTTAACAGTACCTTTATTAAATGCTATTGGAGGAGGAGAGAGATATAGTAGATTAAGAGAAAGAAAGTGGGAATATTAAAAAGAAAGGGATTTCTTAAATAATATAAAATTAATAAATCTGTATTCTAGATAATTTATAGCTAAAAATTTACCACTTGTCCCACTAAATAAGTTTATTAATATTTTAAATACTCATAATTAAATCACAATCTCTATATTTAAAAGGATCCGATATAATGGGAGGTACTATAATAAAAACCTAAAACAAAAAAAAGGACAATTCAGTATTTAATTTTTACCTTTTCTAATTTTGATATTTTTTAATTCTAATGTGTATTTATAACCAGATAATTATTCACTTTGGCTAGTTAACTATTACTATGGCTGTGCTAGAGACGATTCCGGTACCCATGCAAATCTATGGTTACCAGGCAACCATTTTTTTTTTCTTATTTTATATTTTTAGTACACCATCACGAGTTCCGATCTCCCCATCAACCATCGTGCTTCTTTCCGCATTCAGCATTATAAAGACCTCTAAGACTAATGGGTTCTGAGAGCCGGTTCAGCAAACAGTCTTTGCAATCCCCGAAGAAAGACGCACACTGAGCGATCGATCTCGCAAATGGCTAAGGAGGACGAGTTCCTGAGAGAACCAGAACGCTTCCGTCAAAGGGCAAGTCTCTCGCAGCGACTTCCCTCCCGACTTCGTCTTCGGTGTCGCCACTTCCGCCTACCAGGTTCGCTGATCCGCCCACATGCGTCGCTGTCAATGCAGCATGCAAACTTCGTTACTTTTATCTCTCCACTCTCTCTCTCTCTCTGTGTAGAATCTGATAAGATTTTGGTTCAAAAATGTTTGGCACGCCTTGATTCTTGGTTTCGGTTGTTTTTCTTTTTTGCGATGACTTTGATTTTCCTGCAAATTTATTATGATCTAATCTCGATGTTTATTTTTCCTTTCCAGTGTGCATGATCTGAGTCTTTATTAGTTGTCCTGTATTGATGGTTTTATTTGTTGAGTAGACTACCTTTTGACTCTTAAATGATCAGCGCCCTTGCAAACTCGTCAATTATCAGCCCGTCGACAAATTAGTTCCTAAAAGATCAATGTGTTCAGAAATTAGTCCCTACGACGTTCTTTTGATAACACTGACGAAGCTAATTAGTAATAGCGGAATTGACCATTGGTTACCACAAAGGTACAAAGTATGAAGCACCACAAACTGAAGAGGAACACCAAATACAGAAAGTTGAAAAATTATAGGCAAGGGGCATATATATACTAAAAATTTAAAGAAAATGATACATTATTTAAAATGCATCTACTTTATTTTCTGATAAATTCAAAATGTTATGTATTATTACTTTTTTATAACCTTGTTTATATCGTTTTTTCTATATTCCAGTGAGAAAAAAAAGTAAATTTTAAATTAAATTAAATTGTAAATTTTAAATTTTCAATATGTATATTATATAACTGACAAGGCATGTTTGACACAAGGCATAAAGGAATGGGTATTTGTGCTTCGTTGGTACAAACTAATAATATATCTTTTAACAAGTAATTTATCAATGTATTGATGTTTATGCTTCATTTTCTTAAATTTTGAAGTCTCATGATGAGAGATCAGTTGTAAGGGGAGTGGTGAAGTTTGAGGTCAAAAGAAAGATGGATATTAATATAATTTTTGAAATTGTAAGGATCTATTTACAAATTTTAAATTATAGAGATTTATTTGTATTTTCTTTCGGAAAACTTATGTGGACCATATGAACAATTTAACTGAAAAAAGTCTGTCCAAGAGTTCGTGTTATGGCTTTCCCTAGATCAAAGCAGGTGCGTTGGACACTGTGACATGTTACTGTTGTTGCTACTTTATTTCTGTGATTTTACTTTTTAGTTCTTTGTGGAGCCTGTGTTATGGTTTAGCCATTGGCCACAACTGTTGATAGAGCCAGTTACTTAAATTTTTATATTGATCTCAGTATTTAATTTTGATATATCTTTTTTTATGTTATTCCAGAATTTGTTGATTTTGACTGCACTGAACTAACTATTCTCTGTGTTAGTTTGTATCTCTTCAGAGTTCAAACCTTTGAAATTTTTCTTGTTCTTCTTTGCTAGTAAAGTCTCTGTTTTGTTTGAGGTCTTCAATCTATTTTATGTGCTGTGGTTCCTCCTTTCCTTAATCATAGGCTTCCTTGGATTTCCATAAAACATTGGCTTTGATTGAGTGTAATATAATATGAAAGATAACTTGAAGCCAAACTGGTAAACTATTTATGTTAGGACACATTAGGTAGAATCAAGTATAGGAAGGAGGAATAATGGGCCAGCAGCTAGGCCCAATGTATCTAGCCATTAGTGACAGCTGGAGATTAGTTATAAGTAGTTAGAGGAAGTTGGTTTTGGAGGAAATCATATTAGGAGTAGTAAATGTATGAAGGGGAGGGAGAATAATTGTAAAGGCATGGAATTCATTCTGGTTACCTAGAAGAGATTGGAGACTCTATATTCTCCCTTAGGGTTCTTGCTTGTAATAATTTATCTAGGGATATCTGTGTATTACTATCTCCATCAATAAAGAGTGTCATTCAGTTTCAGTTCTAACAATTTATTTTAAAAAATTGTTTGTAAAATTGTATTCACCACAAAAAACAAGGTAATTAAGAAACCATGGGCAAACGTTTGCTTCAATTGGAAAGAATATTTTATAATTGAGGGAAAATTTTTAAGTTAGACATTTAACTGCTTATTGGTTGCTTTTAGATAGAAGGTGCTTGCAAGGAAGATGGTAGAGGGGCTAGTATATGGGATGCCTTTTCACACACTGAAGGTATGTGAACTTTTCTTCAATTGATATATTGTGAGATCCTTCACTATCATTTTGCTTTAATGGTGCTACATGGTGTTGTTTTGTTAGGAAAAATTCTTGACAAAAGCAATGGCGATGTAGCAGTTGATCATTATCATCGGTATATGGTCAGTGTTATCATTGTTCTTAAATGATTAAAATTCATCTTTCGTCTGTTTATATATTGCCTTTGTGGAGTGCTTTTGAGCTAGAAATAAGCATTGGCTATGCTATGCTATGTTTCTACTTGTAAATATCAAGAATTTTATGCATCATCCTTTAAAATATTACGGTTTTTTTTGTTTGATCCTTCTCTTTGCTCAATGGAGGGAATAATGGGAATGAAAAGAAGTTTTAAGGGAGAAAACAGAAACTTTTTGAAAAAGAAGTACCAAATGGGAAAATTGTGACATTTTGAGGGACCCAAAGCTTAATTAAGCCACTTTCTTATCATACAAATGTGTCTGTTTTTCTCTTTCCCACATAATTGTTTTTGCACAAATTTGTTCTTGAAACCAAATATTTTCTTGGGGGATGTCCTAGAATCTATTATGAAATAACTTTGCACATGAGAGTATGGTGAGATATCTGTAATTTTATTTATGGTATCTGAAAATTATTTCTATTAATTGTCCAGCTCCTGCTTTCCTCACATTTTTTCCAATCTTAAGTTTTTTAATGTAATTACGATGACAGGAAGATATTGATCTTATAGCGAAACTGGGATTTGATGCTTACAGATTTTCAATTTCCTGGTCTCATATATTCCCTGGTATGTCTTGTTACTTTGTTTTCTACTCAGTTAATTTTACATAAATAAATTTCTACATCCATGAGAATGTGAAGGTTTATCAGTTTCTCTGTTTTCATCTGTACATAGTCAGTAGTTGACATTTACCACTTTTAGCTCCAAACATATGCAGTACACAGAATTGATTGAAGGTTTACATAGGGCTTTGATTTGAGGGAAGGGACTGGTTGGGAAGTGTTTTCTGGATGCTGACATCATTATTCTTGGTCTTTTTTTATACAGAATGAAATCTTATAGGTACCAAGCCATAGGAGATAGATGTAGATAGAAAATGCTGTAAGAATTCACTATAGAAGATGAGTGTGTATTATGAACAAACGGAAAAAATGTAAAGTACTAGAATATTGAGAGAGAACTCTCCAGCCAATTCCAATTTTCCGATGCCCCCTCAATATCCCCCTTGCCTATATAGGGTCTTCCCCAACCAATTAGAATATTCTCTCTCGCCTAGGTGGCAGAGTTAGTTACAAAACCCCTTACCAATTGCCCACAATTAGTTACAAAACTCCTTACCCATAGCCCACATACATCAGCAGCCCCCTTAGGTAACATATGTATCCCTATAGGGATTAATAGAGCCTCACCATAAAATATTCGAGACCTAACACTTTCTTTCTGAGTTCCTTACCTATCTATAATAACTTGGACATTTGTATGGAAACCACTAAAACTAAACTAAAGCCCAAACTTGCCCATTGAAGCTTGGTAGGAGGCTAGGAGCCAGAAATTTTATCAAAGAACAAGGGAGCAACAACAACAACTAAGTCTTGTCCCACTATGTAGGGATTGCAACATGGATCAGAAGATGTATATGGACAGTTATATACTTATATGACAAATGCTTTACTTCTACTCATTAATATTTGGCCTGTATTGTAATGCTACATTGTTTTTTATATATGATGAAGATTCTTTGGATTTTACTTTATTGTATTGATTCATTTTGGGTGTAGATGGCTTAGGAACTGAGGTCAATTATGAAGGGATAACTTTTTATAACAACATCATTAATGCTCTTCTTGAAAGAGGTATGGTCTATAAGGAGCCACTGGACCTTTCAAGGTCTTATATCAACAACAACAACAGTATTCCTTTAAGCTACTCTTTTGAAACAGGTATTCAACCTTATGTCACTTTGTATCATTGGGATCTTCCACTGCATCTTCATGAGTCAATGGGAGGATGGCTAAATAAAAAAATCATGTAGGTATTATTATATTCCAATCTAACTGGTTTATGTTTTCATTTTACAATTTTTTCTTTTCCCAAATAATCAGAAAACTGATTTATATGATGTGCTGAAAGTAATAAAGGTTATGTGGTAGTATAGAAACCTATTCAATTAATTGGTGAGCTGACAGGGTTATGGTTTTCACATCTGTTTTGTGACTATTTCAGCAGTCAGAAATGAAAATGGTGGATGCCCATAATGAGTGTATTGAAAAGGCAAATGTATATTTTGAAAACACATGTGATCTTATTTCACCCATTGTCTATGGAACTTTTTCCATAGGCAAGAATAACTGCTTGAATCCCTAGTTGAATCAGTGTTGCAGACACTAGTTTTTGCTAATAAGAAAGTATGGCATGCCCATATTTAAAATATTTTGTTAAATTTACAATAGCATTCCTGTTATTCACCTTAGATTGCTTGTAGAGCATAACACTGCCACTTTGTGTCTGTATCAGTAGACACTAGACGGTGTTCTTGCTTGAGGGTGTAAACAAAATAGTCTCAATAAACACTTGGGCATTTCTTCTCCATTGATGTAGCTTTTGGGAGTGAGTTAGGCCTATTCAATTTGAAGATGGTATCAGAGCCTATCCTGTAATTGATATTGGGCAACCTGCAGATAGATATCCAATGCTGCTAACTTCACACACTAAATGTCTATTCCAAGGGTGGAGGGGTGTATTTAGCCCCACATCACTTAAGGATACAACCAAGATAGCCTATATCAATGCATGTCTTCATTTAGCTGGCAAATCCTAAAGGGCTATAAATAGTACTATTCACTGATATTTTGGTAGTATTAAAAATAAATTTCTTGGATTTGACTCCTCTAAAGTGAGGAGATTGGTAAAATGAGAAAGTGAGGGTTAATCACCCTTGGATTATTTAGTGGGATCCAAGACACAGTGGAAGTTATAGATCAAAGGGTGATTAATCCCTCACTTCTCACTTTACCAATCTCCTTCCTAGAGGAGCTAAATCTAATTTATTAAGGAAAAGATAAATAATTCAACTAGGTGGAGGACAAGATAACCTCCACAATGAAAAATAATCTGTGTACAATAAGACCAATTGAAGATTCAAGACTGTAGCTGAGGTGCTCAGTCTCTGTACAAATTAGAACGAGAAACTACCTTGAAACAGCCATAAACTGAAAAGAAAAAAGTGCAGCGATAAATGTAATCATATCTCACAACAAGCTTATTGCTGAAGAAACATCCTTAAAATGATATGATCTGTACATTACTTTGTGTGTCATTATATTTGTGGCACTCACTTGACTGTATTAACAAATTTTTTTCAAAATTAGGAGTAAGGACTAATTCAAATCTGTAGAATGTTAATGTCATTGTCCACCTCTCTCCCCTCCTCACTTCCCTCAATCTCTCTCATTGACTCTAATAGCTACAAAATATCGTGGTTGTGCTTTTTATTTTGAAAGTAATACTCCAAAGGAAACATTAAACTTGTTTTTCGTATTCTTTACAAATTTTATTTGTCATTCATAGTAATGTTTATTAAATCATGATTGTTTCTAAAATATATGCTTCAATTATGTCTAATGATTTTCAGAGTCTTTATTCCAATGGCATTGTTGTCTAGTGGCAACTAGGATGCCAAGTCCAATATGTTATGCTCATCCTAAACCCACCTTTCCCATCTCTGTACTTTGCCGGTCATAGGATCAGTTGTAGATTTTTTCCTTGGTACCTTTGTTGAAAAAAGATTCAAAAATTGTCTTCAAAATTCTTTGTCAATATTCAATGTTATTTAATGGTTTGGTTCCTACGTGGCATATGCCAGAGAATATTTTGCAGTCTATGCAGAAACTTGCTTTGCAAGTTTTGGTGATAGAGTGAAGAACTGGATTACTGTTAACGAGCCCCTTCAAACTGCTGTGAATGGGTATGATGCTGGGATCTTTGCCTGGAAGACATGAAATTCATTAGTAGAGCCATATTTGGCAGCACATCATCAGATCTTGGCTCATGCAGCAGCTGTTTCCATATACCGAAGCAAGTACAAGGTGCTGAACTGTTCTTGTTTTTCTGCAGATTAAAGTTGGATTACTTTCATTTTGTTCAAATATTCTGTTATACTTGGTCCCAAAAAAAAAAAAAAACCACACACAAACGCCAGCAAACCAAAGAAAAGCAACTTTTTTTGTTTTTTTTTGGCTCTATTTTCTTGATTTTTGATTTGTCTTAAGATGTTTAGCTACCCATGACATCAATTAATCCATATAGCAAAACCCCCACTTGCTTTTAGATATGCCTTTGTTGTTGATATTGTTCTTGATTTTTGAATTATTTGATAATTTTATTTATTAAGATATAAAACCATCTATTTGCTTTATGACAACAGCTTAAGCTTTTGAAGAAATGGTTTTTGACATATTATTAGTCTCTTTGACCAAGTGATTTAGAGTTTGATCCTGACCGCCATTCTTCTAAATAAACGCAAGGTTGATGGGAGTCATGGGACTATGCATATCCATGCTTTAAGTCCAAAGGGCTCTTACTTAGGGGACATATAAAGATATTAAACCATCCATTTGCCTCTCCCTAGAGCTTAAGCTTTTGGGAGAAATGGTATTGACATTATTCAACAATTTCTTAATGGTGACAGAATTAGAAAAATGTTATACTAAAATTTTTGTTCTTTCTAATCCATTGTCTTGATGTTCCAGGATAAGCAAGGGGGACAAGTGGGCCTTGTGGTAGACTGTGAATGGGCAGAGGCCAATTCCAATAAGATTGAAGATAAATCTGCTGCGGCAAGGCGCTTGGATTTTCAGCTTGGCTGGTAGTTTTGCTTTCAATCATTCCATAATATTATTTTGATAAGAGCTAAAATGAATTTTTTGCTTGAAATAAGTTCACATTCTTGTAGATACACTTGCAATCTTCCCAGACTTCAGTTCTTATGTTCTCTTACCCTTTGTTTGGATCATTTGAAAGTGCATTAAAAGCAGTTCCCTCAATTTGGATGAGAAGAAAATAAGGGGAAGAACAAAATAAACACGTGGAGCCGCCTCCAAAGTTTTCTTCCGTCATATGAGCAGAAAATGAGATGCAAGCAAGACATTATTTAAAAAGAAAGTTATATCCATTAAAAATAAGAGTTTATTTTTCATATACTGATTTTAGCACTATTAGTGTATTCAAAAATAAAGTTTAAAAATTTGTATTGTATATATATTTTTCAATTTAAACAAATAATTTAAAATAATTTAAGTGTTAATCAATAACTTTTTATTAAAATTATTGTAAAATTATTTATTTATTTATTTTGTAAATTTTTTTAAAGAATTAATTAAAATAACTCATTTATTTTTTTTACAATAAGGACATATATGTGAATTTAACATGCCACTCATTTTCTTTTCATTTAAACATATAAAGACAAAACACACTTTCTCTTTATTTCTCTTCTCCGTTTTCTTTCTCTTCATGTTCTCCTCTCATCCAAACAAACCATAAGTGTCAGTCAATTTTCTGGAAATCTTGTTTCAATGGGAGCTCAATTCAGGAAAAAGTCTGGGTTAGAGAAATTCTTTCTTTCTATTTTTCTTTTTAGCACAACAAAATACTGCAGACAAACTGATCAATTTTCTGTGACTCTTATGAGCACTAGAAAGTGAAGTAAAATTTTAAATGAAGAAAATAAAGGAAATTAGATCAGAGGCTTGTATTAGCTTTGCAGGTTGAACTCATGACCTTGGTCTAAGCTCCATACTTATGCTAGCATATATTTTGACCCAGGTTCTTGCATCCACTGTATCATGGAGACTATCCTGAAGTAATGCATGAACGACTGGAAACCAGCTTCCCAAATTCTCAGAGGATGATAAGAAGTTGCTTTTGAATTCATTGGACTTTATTGGTTTAAATCACTATACATCAAGGTTTATTTCTCATGTGACAGAATCCACTGAAGAAAGTTATTACTACCAGGCACAGGAGATGGAGAGAATTGGTAATAATCAGAATCTTGCATCAATTTTGTCTAGCCATATTGAATGCTTTTTGCTGAATGATCTCTGTTTGTCAACAGTGGAATGGGAAGGTGGCCAGTTCATCGGTGAGAAGGTGTATATCCTCTGCGTTGACTGATGTATGTACATATACATAACCAATCATGCAAGTTTCATGTTTTGACTGTATGTACTAATGTACAGGCAGCATCAGAGTGGCTTTATGTTGTTCCTTGGGGTCTTCGGAAGGTTCTCAATTACATATCACAAAAATATGCTACCCCGATATATGTCACAGAAAATGGTATGTAATTATGTTTTTCCTTCTTTATAAAGTTGACAAGAAAAAAATACAGAATGAACAACTAGAGATAAAAGTGAGTGAGAATTTAGGCATTAGGGCGTCTTGGTTGGGATTTTTTGAGGGTGAAAATCACTTTGTTCACCTCAAAAAATTACTTTTCGTATGTGTGAATAATTTTTAAAAATAATCAAAATCTCAAAAAATATGCTTTCAGTTGTTTCAGTTATATATAAAATTTAAGTTTCATAATCACTTTTTATAAAATCTAGAACAAGCGCACCCTATCAGTCTCGTATGTTATATCTCTCTGTTGATTCTTTGACTGTATAATGCCACTTAGGATGCCCAAAAGGTAAGCTTGAGCATTTTTCTAGTTCATTACCACTTACTTGATTCCTCAACACTTGACTAATTCCCTAGTGCTTCATCACTCTGAGGTTTGCAGAGAATAAATGCAAAAAATTAATAAGAATGAGTTTTTCTTTTTGAGGTGCTAAATGGTGTTCAGTCCACAGTTAGCGAAAGGAAAAGGGTTGGAGTGTAACTCTCTCTCCCTCACACTCACAAACACAATCTCTATGTGTGTGTATGTGTGTGTGTGAATGTTGAAGAAAGGGAAAGGAGTGGCATGGATGGATGAAATTGAGGATTTGGGTGGGTATCCAATCACTTCTGGAAAAGGCTTGCTGGTTGGAGAGGCATGTTGGAGAGGCGGAAGCCTGAAGGGCTATTTTTAGTTTGAGGAGAGAAAAAGGGCCTGATCCTTATGGTTTTACTTTAGATTCTTTAAAAATATTGGGATATTTTCAGGCCTAACCTCCTTAGGGTGTTTATTGGATTCTTTTTCTAGTGGTAAAAGTAGAGTTTGCATGAAACACTTTTATTTCCCTTGTTAGCACCAGTAATGGTATAGCAGAAACAGAAGCTTTATTGATGACTGATCCTGTGAAATCACTACGGATCTGAGTTTGGTTACAAGAACCCTAAGGGAGAATGATTCCCAATTCTAGAACTGACAAAAGTATCAAATGAATTCACTACTCTACAATGCTTATTCTCTTCCTATTTATACATTCTTTATTTCCTAACTACTTTTCCCTCTAAAACTAATCTCCTTCCCGCCAATTCTCAGCTGATTGTAACTGTTTTGCTAACCTTCAGCTGTCCTTCCAGTTTGTGGGCCTGAGATTGGCCCATCCATGCTCTCTTTCTGCCTTCTAACATAGACCCTACCAAACTTTGGGTCTCTAACATTACACCCCCCCCAAAAAAAAAAAGGAGAACCACCTTGTCCTCAAGGTGAGAGCTTGGAAACTGGTCTGGAGTGAACTAAGCAGCTCCCAAGAATTATCATAGGGAGGCAACCCTTTCCATTTGACTAGGACTTCTGTGGCTCCATCCTTATTGGATCTCAGTTGCAGCAGGTCTTCTGGTTCGGTCTCTAAAATACCATCATCTGTCAGTCCCTCAGGCAAGTTCTGTGACTGCTGGTTAGGCGGGACTGCCTTCTTCAACCTACTCACATGAATAACCGGATGGGGTTTGCAAGATGCAGGGAGTTCCAGCGGTATGCTATTGGTCCAATACGTTCCAGCACTTTGAAGGGGCCATAAAAACGAGGGCTAAGCTTTTCATTTGGTCGTCTCGCAAGTGATTTCATGCGATATGGCTGGAATTTGAGAAAGACCCAATCATTAACCTGAAATATCACTTCCCTGCGTTTCTTATCTGCAAAATATTTCATTCGTTCCTGGGCTAGAGTCAGGTGAGACTTCAGCTCATCTAACATTTCATCTCTTGTAGACATTAGTGCCTGAACTTCAGCTACCTTAGAAGGGTAGGTTTCCCCTTTGAACAGAACCGGTGGGCAGCGGCCATAGAGTGCCTGAAAGGGTGTTGTTGGAGTGGAGGCATTGTAGGTAGTGTTGAACCAGTATTCTGCCCAAGGGAGCCAGTCCACCCATTGTTGTGGTTTGGAGTTAATAAAACACCTGAGGTAGGTTTCAAGGCAGCGATTGGTTACCTCAGTTTGGCTGTCCGTTTGCGGGTGGTAGGAGGTACTATATTTCAACTTAGTACCCGCTGCTTTGAATATTTCTGACCAGAAGTGGCTGAGAAATATGGGATCATGGTCTGAAATAATTGCTGCAGGGAACCCATGGAGGCGAACCACCTCTTTCACAAATATTTGGGCTATGTCTTTAGCTGAAAATGGATGAGCTAAAGCAATGAAGTGGGCATACTTTGTGAGGCGATCCACTACAACCATGATAGCATCCTTACCTTTAGATTTGGGTAGACCAGTAATGAAATCCATAGAGATCTCAGACCATACCTGGTCTGGTATAGGTAAAGGCTGTAGAAACCCCCTGGTGATAAGGCCTGGTATTTGCTGGTTTGACAAATATGGCAGGCAGCTACGTAGTCTTTTACACGTTGACGCATTCCTCTCCAGTAAAATGAAGCAGCAAGCTTCTTATAGGTTCTGAAAAAACCTGAGTGACCCCAGTTGCTGAATTATGTACTTCAGCCAGCAAGGTCGGTATTTGTGATGAGTCTTTGGGAATCACTGCCCTACCTTGATAGAATAGTCTGTCATTTTTTAGAGAAAAGCCTGGGAATTCAGATCCCCCTTGTTGTAGATTAAGTATAATATTCTGGAGGTAATGGTCCTCTTCGATTCCCTGCTGAATGGTCTCCCACAAATTGGTAGTGATTACTGAAATACTGTGGAACATCATCTGTCTAGATAGTGCATCAGCAGCTTTGTTTTCTAAGCCTGGCCGATATTGGATTTCAAAATCCAATCCCATAAGTTTGGATGTCCACTTCAGTTGGTCCTCACCAAGTAGACGTTGGCAGTCAAAAATTTTAAACTTAGCTGGTCTGTCATGATGATAAAATGTCTCCCAAGGAGGTAGTGACACCATTTTTGGACAGCAAAGACCACAGCCATTAGTTCCCGTTCATATGCAGACTTGAGTTGTGCACGTTGTGACAATGCTTTGCTGAGGAAAGCAATTGGTCTGCCAGCTTGGGATAGGACAGCTCCAATACCTTGATTGGAGGCATCAGTCTCAATGACGAATGGTTGTGAAAAATCTGGTACAGCTAAGATTGGCAGTTCTGCCATGGCAGTTTTCAACTTGTCAAAGGCTTGTTGGGCGTCTCGACTCCAAAGGAAACTATTCTTTTTGGTTAAGTCTGTGAGGGGCTTTGCAATACATCCATAACCTTGCACAAATCTCCGGTAGTATCCGGTTAAGCCCAAAAATCCGCGAAGTGCTTTGATATCTTTAGGTACAGGCCATGATCTCATGGCATCGGTTTTCTTGGGTCAACAGCCACCCCCTTGGCTGAAACTATATGCCCAAGATATTCCACTTGGGGTACTGCAAAATCACACTTCTTTTTGTTTAGGACCAGTTGATGCGCTTGCAGTACTTGGAATACCACCGCCAAATGTTCTGCATGCTGTCTCTCACCTGCACTATACACCAAAATGTCATCAAAGAAAACTAGGACAAACTTACGGAGATAAGGGCGTAGGATATCATTCATGAGTGCTTGAAATGTAGATGGAGCATTTGTGAGGCCAAACGGCATCACAAGGAATTCATAGTGGCCTTCATGGGTACGAAAGGCTGTTTTACTGATGTCATCCTCCACCATACGTATTTGGTGGTAACCCGATTTGAGATCTAATTTGGAGAACATTGTTGCACCAGCAAGTTCATCGAGTAGCTCATCAATTACTGGTATTGGAAATTTATCGGGTATCGTTCTCCTATTTAAGGCTCTGTAATCGACACAAAATCTCCAGCTGCCATCCTTTTTCTGACCAATATTATTGGGCTGGCAAAGGGGCTGACACTTGGTCTAATAATGCCAGCTTGAAGCATCTCTTGTACTAATTTTTCAATCTCAGTTTTTTGATAGTGGGGGTAGCGATATGGGCGTAAATTGGGAATCTCAGCTCCTTCTTTGAGTGTTATTCTATGATCATGTGATCTGTGGGGAGGTAATTCGGGTAAAGCCTAAAAAATAGTGGCAAAAGAATCCAGTACCTGTTGCACTACCTCTGGCAGTGGAGTGGTTGCCTGCATCTGATGTAAAACAGGCCATAATTGAACCATGTATCCTCCGTTCTTCCTCTAACTCCTTTAATGCTGTTCTTAGAGCCATACCACTGTAACAAAGTTCAGGGTCACCTTGTAAGACTACCCACTGATTGTTCACCTTAATTGTCAATCGAGATTTCCCAAAGTTAGTAATGGTTTCCCAGCTAACTTTTGTAATATAGCATTCTTACTCTCAATCAATTCAACCTTATCCATCAGTTCTTCTAAGGTATTGAAAGAGTGAAGTTTGATTTCAGCGCGTACCTCTGGTTTTAGCCCATTCAGAAATAGCCCACACAAGTAACGCTTTTCTAATCTTCAAGGTGCTGGAATATAGTTCAAATTGCTCCCTGGACTCCCTAATTGATCCTTCCTGCTTGATTTCTAGCAGCAATTCGAAGGGATTCTGAGCTAACTCTGTTGGAACCTTTTGATGAGTGCCTCGCGAAATCTAGGCCACGTAGGATCGTTGGCATAGCTCTCCCACCATTGGAACCACACCAAAGCCTTCCCTTCCATGGCTACTTTTGCAACAAATAGCCATTGATTCTCAGGTACCTCCCTTGCCTGAAAATAACGTTCAATACCTGGAATCCAGGTGTAGGTGCCCTCACCCTGGAACACCAGTACTTCGATCTCCGCCATTGGTCAAATTGGCGATGACGCATGGAGCCGTGCGTGAATCCATCGCTGTCTCCACCAGATCCGCGCTCCTCATGCCTTGACCTATCATGCGATTGATGCGAGCGTTCTGATGGTCGTGATTTGGGGAGAGTTCGCGATCCATGCGATTCTCCATCTTCTCCATGCGCGCACTCAAAGCTTTCAGCGAAGCTACGATATCCGCCATGGATGCCTTCAAGCTTGCGCGATCCTCATCTTGCTCGATTGCATCGCGCTAAGTGCGGCCTCCACGCTTCAAACTTCTTGTTGTTCGCCATTGAAGGAATGATTCCAGGATGTACAAGGAATCTAGACCAGTGTTGGCACCAAGAATGGTATAGCAGAAACAAAAGCTTTATTGATGACTGATCCTGTGAAATCACTACGGATTTGAGTTTGGTTACAAGAACCCTTGAGAAAGAGAGAGAAAATCATAGGATGAATCCGTGTGTGTCAACTACACAACGAGAGGTATATATAGATGCTATGCAATAAATACACCATAATTACAAATATATGATTTTGAATTAATAATAATATAATACTCCTAATTATAGATATTTAGGATTAACAAACCCTAAGGGAGAATGATTCCCAATTCTAGAACTGACAAAAGTATCAAATGAATTCACTACTCTACGATGCTTATTCTCTTCCTATTTATACATTCTTTATTCCCTAACTACTTTTCCCTCTAAAACTAATCTCCTTCCCGCCAATTCTCAGCTGATTGTAACTGTTTTGCTAACCTTCGGCTGTCCTTCCAGTTTGTGGGCTTGAGATTGGCCTATCCGTGCTCTCTTTCTGCCTTCTAACATAGACCCTACCAAACTTTGGGTCTCTAACACCCTTGTCGTAGAAAGGACATGTCAACTAAGGTAAACGATATTCAACATATTAGTTTGGCGTCTAGTGCTTATAAGATTATGTGGAAAGTGCTTGTAGCGAGATTGAGTGAGGTCCTTTCTCATACCATTTCTAAAACCAAAGTGCATAGGAAAATTCTAGATTTAAACCTCATTGCATATGAGGTGATGGAAAATGTTAGATCCAAGAGAATATGATCTTGCATTTAAATTAGACTTTGAAAAAGCTTATGATTGTGTTAGTTGGTATGGATAAAGTCATGGAGTGAAAAGAGTTTGGGAAGAGATGAAGAAATTGGATTTGAAGGTGCGATGTTTGCTATCGAAGAAAACATAGTCTTGTTCTTAAACTAGATTTTGAGAAAGCTTATGATCACGTGGTAGGGTTTCTTGGATAAAGTCATAGAGAGGAAAAGGTTTGGGGAGAGTTGGAGAAATGGATTTTGGGTGGTGCTTATCCTTCTCTACCTTTTCGTTATTGTGAATGGCAAACCTAGATCTTGGTTTTAAGGTCAAATTGGCATGAGACAAGAGATGCTTTATTTTTGTTTCTTTTTATCATTGTGGTCAATGGGTTGGTTAAGGATTTAACTATTGGTGTAGTGGGAGTGTGGAAGAACTGGATCAGAGAATCCTCTTTTTTGCCTCCCTCCTCAAGCATCGTTAGACAAAAGTCCTTATTCTTGCATATATGCTCGAGCGTATACTTCCATCAAATGTGAAGCATATCCCCTTCATCCTTCTTTCTTGGTATTACCTTTCGCATGGTATCAGAGTAGATCTATACCATTAAGCAACAACCCGAGGAAACCATGGCAGCAGTGGCAGCAGAAATTAAGTCCCCACTAGACGCTGGCGGTTCAACCTCAGCTGGCCTAGGAGGTAGTTCATCTCTTCCCATCATTGGCCATAAATTGAATGGCCAAAACTATCCACAATGGGCCAGAGCTGTTCGGCTATTTCTATTGGGCAAAGGGAAGGAAGAATACATCACTGGTGAGGCAAAAAGGCCACCAGAGAAGCAGGCAGAACTATAAAAATGGAAGCTTGAAAACAGCCTTGTTATGTCATGGCTACTCAACACGATGACAAATGA
>JAMLFY010000937.1:0-20129 GCA_030441495.1 Dalbergia oliveri
GCGTAAAGGACCTCATATCGGGCAGGAATTGACTCATGGCTATTTCTGTCTAGCAGTCTAGATGAACACTTCATATCATTGACAGAAAACTTACAATGCATGAACAAGATGTGACGGAAGGAAGCAACCTTTTTGCCTGCAGACTTGCACGTAGAAGAACCTTCGGGTATCCTACATATATAGAATATGATATGTAATCACATCAGGAAAATATATAATGCCTTCCCCAGACACACACAATAGCTTTAATTAGTTGGGTGAGGTAGATGTTGTGATATGGCCATTTGGGCGGGGCTGTCTCATCTTGACCTTTGTATGGGATAACAGTAGTACATCTAGTTGACAATTGAATGTTGGGAAATAACAACACATCAATCAAATCAACAAAATAAAGAAAAACGAGAAAATTAATGCGATTCGGCTTCAACCTACATTCACGACCTCACAAATCAATCTACAAATTTAATGAAGAATACAATCACCAATCTCAAATCTCAATAAATCTATCACTATTCATGAAAACACATGAACTAACACCACGTGCCGAAGATTTTTGATACAAGCTATCCCCACTTGCATCACTTGCCACTCATGGAATATAACATTTCAATGCAACTTTTCCTAAATTGTAAACTCTATAGTAATTTTTCTGGCAAATGCACAAACCCCATACCAAGGCAACTTTTTTTACAAAAGTTGCAAACCCTTAATCAAAGTGACTTTTCAGTTGAAAGCTACAAACCTTCCATCAGCAGACTTTTTCTGTAAGTTGCAATCTCTTCATCAAGCAAACTTTTCTTGGTAAGTTACAAACCTTCCATCATGACAACTTTTTTTGTAGTTCCAAACCATCTGTCAATGGTGAAACATCACACTAGTCTCATCAAATTTCCTTTTCATTATCCGTGTCATCCTCATCATTAACCCTCTCCTCTCCACTTCTCCATTTTTAATTTTATTATATTTTCCTCACATATCTAAATAATTCACAAAACTATTATTTATAATAGTTTACACACTCACTAAATTCGACCTCAATCCTAATAATTAATAATTTTTAATTTAGATAAAATTCTAATGAATTTTCAAATTTGAAAAGATTTCCTGGATTCTTTTTCCTCTTCAAATCTTTTTTAAATCCTTCCTAAATATTTTTAAAATCGAAAACTATCACTAACAATTTTCAATTAGGAATTTGGATCAAATTCAACAATCTCTACCTTGATCCAAATTCCACCAAATCTTCAAATTCTGAAACACAAATCTTCATGAGTGTTTCACCTTCATCAAAGATTCAAAAAGGAAAACTCCACCACAATTTGCAATTTCGAGCTTTGCATCTTCAATATGAAAAGGAATGAATCAGGAACCACTTGAATCCAAAGGTTGGGAAATAATTCTACGCAAAATAAATCAATCAAATCAACAAAGTAAAGGAACACAAAAAAATTAACGTGATTCAATCTCAATTGCCTACATCCACGATCTTACAAATCAATCCACTAATTTAATGAGGAATACAATCACCAATCTTAAATCTCAATAAATCTACTGTCATTCACAAAACGCACCGCCTAACTTCATATTGCCAGGAAGACTTTTGACACAAACTATCCTCACTACACCGCTACTGTCATTAACATAATATTATCAATATAACTTTCTGCAAAAGCTGGAATCCTTTACCAAGGCAACTTTTCTGACAAAAGTTGCAAACCATTTATCAAAGTAACCTTTAAGCGAAAGCTACAAAACTTCTATCAGCAACTTTCTGGAAGTTGTAGCTCTTCATCAAGCTAACTTTTCTGGCTAAAGTTGCAAACATTCCATCACACAACTTTTCTGTGAAAGCCCAAACCATCTATCAATGGCGAACATCACATTAGTCTCATCAAATTTCCTCTTCATTATCTCATCATCACTCTCTTCCTCTTCACTCTCCATTTTCAATCTCTTAATTATATTTTCTTCACCTATCTAAATAGTTCTCAAAACTATTATTTATAATAGTTTACACACTGACTAAATTCAACCTCAATCCGAATAATTAATAATTTTCAATTCTAGATAAAATTCTAATAAATTTTCAAAATTTAATAGATTTTTCAATCTAAAAAGATTTCCGGTATTTTTTTCTTTCAAATCTTTTTCAAATCCTTTCCAAATATTTTTAAAATTGAAAACTATCAATAGCAATCTTTAATTAGGAATTTGGATCAATTCCAACATTGAACACCCATAAAGCATATAGTTAATTAAGGAATGAGTTTGATTTGATTGATCTTAATATATTAAGAAGAAACACAAGCAATAACGCCAAAAGAACTGAAAGGATATCCAAAATGAGCAAAACCAATTTGGTTTTTTAAACTTGGCTAGGGAAATTAGATTCACAAAGCTTCAAAAAAGTGTGGCAATTTTAGGATTAGAGTATGTCTTTAAACTACCGAGTAAGCCTCTCAGTTGGGCAATATATTGATTATTGAATGGAGATGGCCAATATTATCGATTATTGAGTGGGTGTGGCAACTCATATACCTTAAACACGCGAAGAGTGTGCAACACACTTCCACATACCAAAAGTGAAAAGTATACGTCATTCAGGTTTGAAAAAGAAGTGAGTCGTTAGTGGGGTTATCTTCAAAAATATCACTTCCACATACCTCAATTATTGCATCGCGTTCTACCAAAATGAAGGGAGCAAACACATATGTTTTGGAATTCATAAACCTAGATCAATTGACAATCAATGTTAGTGCTAGCTAGCTCTGGCTCCAGTTGATCTTTGCATAGTTTCTGAGATAGTTCAACATTTTTTTAAGTTACCGCATATATCCACAAAATTTTATGTTTGTCAAATATGTGTAATAGGATGACAAAAAGGATAAGTGTAATATTAATTGTATGTGTCTCCACATACACTCTTATAAGAAAAAAATATTTTAACCTATATTTCAAACCTCATTTAGATACTTATTACGGATTGATATAAGTAATATTTTTGAGGGGTGCTATATGTTACAAACGGTTTTATGTCAAAAGCAAACGAATTGAAAATGTATAATGGCAATCCATTTTAACTCAACAAAAAAAAAATGAAATGTTAAATTTCATGGTGAGAGAGAAGGGAGAGCAATAATTGAAAGAATAGTGAAAGGAAAATTTTATTAATGATGAACAGAATGAGGTAATACAAGTATAAGCATCCTTATATAGAGTAAGGAGTATAACAAATTACTAAAATAATATCTAACTAACTAAACCAACTCTAAATAATTTCTAATTATAATTATATCCTTAATTGCTCTTCGCAAGCTGGAAGATACTTAATTGTCATATTTCCAGCTTGGGATGAAAGTGTAATATAATCTAAATAGGAAATAGTATAATTAGAAGAAAAAAAAACAATGTAATCAAATGAACAATGTAAAATGAATGCAACGATGGTGGTGCCTAGTTCTAACTCAACGTTTCCATAGCACTCGTCACAGAAGGAATGCCAAAGTCATCAAGCAAACGGTGGTGGTGCTTACTCCCAATTGGCATCACCATGATGCTCGCTGCAACAAAAATCACCATAATCCCAAAACGGGAACATTATCAAGAGCTTAACCACCAATCAAAAGCTAACCAATCTTCAAACTTAACCACTTGGCACAAGAAAATTAAATATCAAAGCCAATAAAAGGCCAAATCAACAAATGCATAACCACTCTTAAACAAAGGGCAAAAGCAAAAAACCAAGATAAGAGGTTATAGTCATAGGACTTTCAATGAGGTTTACATCATAAGACGAGTCATAGGGCTAAATCAATGGTTAACCAATTCTTAAGCGGTGGAAGCTAATACCAAAGCCATACAAGGCTAACAAAATCAGAAACAACTCTTAATACAACGTCAACATAGAATGCTTTGAATAAGAGATAGAAAATATCAACAAAAGGTTACAATTTGAGCAAGAATCGAACTCCAAGTAACTAGCGAAAATCACCAATAACTGAGACTACAGCACACCAAGACTTAGCACGAAACATGCCATATGATTCTTGAACCAGGACCAAAAGGATTTTCTCTTCCCCCATTTCAAGGGTAAAACGTGTCGCACGGGAGGTATCCGTCACATCTGGGCGTGCTTACGTATCGTCGTTCCCCATTGTGAGTGTAACACTCGGCATGATATCCAGACCTTATAAGGCATGCTTCGTTCCCTTCCAACCAATGTGGGACTAGTTTCACCCCTCTTAGTGGGAGCCCAACTTGCTCGCTAGTTGGCACATCAGACCAAGACCGGCTCTATACCATCTGGAACATCTGCACATTGAGCGCATACGTATTGCCATCCCATGTGAGTGTAACACTCGGCATGTAAATATTGTTCGCCTAGGGGCCTAACGGCACCCTTCATGGCTTTGTTCTTTCCCCTCTCATAGGAAAAATGCATCTACATGGGGAGGTATTCATACTTATAAAAGGCATGCTTCATTCCCTAACCAGATCTGGGGATTAGTTCCATCTTCTGTGGGCGCCCAATTAGGCCCCAAAGCGGATAATATTCTTATGCTAGGTGTTACACTCATACTTGGAATCCTATACGAGCCATGAAATGTGACAGTATGTTACATAAATATTAGGAAAATATATGTTATTTAAAGTTATATATGTACAAAATAAAATAAATAAATTTAAAAATATATATAATGTAATATTAATATTAATATTAATATATATATTATTTTTTCACTATGGAATTCATTCAATATTTATGATAGAAAACATTTAATATTTTATCCATATAATTATAAGTAATAATTAATTAATATGAAAATCATTGCAAAAAATTTATTATTAAGATTTCATAAAAATAGATGAATTTTTAGGTGAGAAATGAATTCACAAGAAATGACATGTGGAATTATCCTTATTTGGAAAAGTTTCTTTGTATAGAATATCAAATATTAGTCAAATATCCTAATTACAATTATTATAATTAATACATTCTCTAAATAAATAATCAAGAATAAGAAAATACTGATCAAATTTTACCCAATCTATATCAAATATTATTTTTGTGTAAAAAACTTACCATTTCATGTGTATAATTAATCCCATGAAATAGGAGTCTTGGATGTTGATATCAATAATGAATCCCATGAAATAAAAACTAAACATATCTATAGCATTAATAAGAAAAAAAACTTGTCCATTAAAATATTGTATCAAAATGAGAACTTGTCAACGGCAAAACTTATCAACTAAAAAACATGGAATAACTTCCTTAACAACAAAAATAGTCTTAAAAAAATTCCTTTCTACTACACCAAAAAAGATAAACTAAAAAAACAAAGCAAGGAACAACAAATATCGACCAACTTGAAAAGTTCTTATGTTATCAGCAACCACAATATACATGATAACTTAGAAAAATATCTAATTTATCAAGTTGTTTGAATCTAAATGACATTTAAATTGAGTTATTCTTGAGTAATTATGTTGAAAAATCAATTCAAATTTTCTAGTTGATTTGTTTAGTGAGTTGTGATTTATTAGAGATTTGTTGCAAACTATTCTACTGATTTAATTTGATTTGTAGTTGGAGATTTAAGAATAGAATTGAAAAAGATTTTAGCATGATTTGAGGAGGAAGACTATTGGAGATTTGGATAAGATTTGATTTGATTTGAAGGAAGAAGGTCATTAGAGTCTTTTTCTTTTTATTTTTAATTGTCTTATTTAGTTTCACTTTTAAGTATAAATAGGTAGTTTTAGTCTTGAGGACACTTTTTACTTTTACAATTTTCATTTTTGAGTTTTAGAGTTCTCTCTTTCATTAATTCTAAACTCCCAAAGGTGTTGGAGAGATGGATTTTAAGGAAATTGATTTGCATCTTTTTTATTATTTAATTTTCTTTTAATTTCTTCCTTATTTTATAATAATTTTAATGTTGTTCTTGATTTGGCTACCCATTAACTGATGTATGGTTTTATATTGTCAAAACAAATTTCACATTATAAAATAAGTTAAACTAGAATTTAACATAAGCTAAAGAAGTTAGAGATAGAAGTGCTTATCTGTGTGATTTTTATGAATTCTTCTTCTTCAATTTCCTCTTCTTCTTCCATTAACTACATTTATTTCGATCTATTTTATTTTGACCTTTAATTTCTCTCCATAAATCTTAATTTCTTAACTTTTTATCTTCTATAATATTTTATGATTTTGATATTTCGTAACTTTTTTCTCGGTACTTTTATTCACTTTCCAATTCTTAATTTGAATCAAACCCTATTTTTCAAAATTAAAATAAATAGGTTTTTATATTTTAAATAATTCAAATGATAAAATGCATATAATATTTTATTTAAATTGAGTATATAAAACTCAAAACATGTAAATATCATTCTATATAAAATAAAAAAAATAAAACTTAGACAAATAATTATTAAATTTTATTTATAATTATTTTCATATTTTTAAATTATAATTATAGTTATACTTATCACATGAATTTATTTTATGTTAAAAATATAACTAAATATTTATATTTAATTGCTTCCATCATAATTTTTTTAGAAAAATAAAATCTATAATAAACATTTATTTATATATAAAATAAATATAAATGTTGTTTTTAGTTATATATTATTTGGACAAATAAGGATAAAATAACTACTATCATTGTCAAACAATAATATTATATTTGTACCATTAAAAGTGAGCGTCCTACACCATACTCACTTTTAGCCATACAAATAATATTATTGGTTGTCAAATTTGATCTTAAAACACAATAAATGTGAGTGAATGCCAATAAATGCACTATAATTTTTTTAATAAAATAAATGCAATATAATAAGGCAAGTTAGATAAATATTATATATTATTATCCTTATTTTGACTTTTAAAAATATTATGCTCATTTCAAATAAGTGTTCAATTTTTAAAAATTTTAGTTCATTCAAAATAAGTGTCATTTAAAAAATCGCAAATGCTCTCATAAGTTGGTGGTCAATGAAGTTCCCTATAGTGGATAGGTGCATGTAATATAAAGATGATTCATATGAAGAGCAAAAGCAAAAAGGGTGTATCGCAAAAGATTGAAATAATAACTTCAATTATTCATATGAAAATAAAACAATAGGAGCCAATCTTTTATTCTTTTGTAAATTATTATTATTATTATGAATTTTAAATTTTAATTAACATTGTCACAACATTCTTAGAAGGCATCATGACGAAAATGATAATAAAAAAGAAAGTGTACAAGATGTAATACCCGATATACACGTGTTAGGAAACAATTTTCGTATAGTCAAGAGTCTGGAACCACTAGTGTAGCCAGAGAAGGGCCTAGATGCGTGAAAGGCAATGGTGAAAGCTTGAGCTGCCGCCAGAATTTAAAGAGCGCTGAGTTTAGTGTGGATCCAATGTCAGTCATAGTGTAAAAATGACACATTTCGAGAGTGAGATCCCCACCCCACAACACCCCAAATCGGCCTTCGTACACCAGAAATTCAAACCCTTCCTTCCAAACACTTTTCCAACCTTCTCTCTTAATCCATCATCATTTATTCTCCTTCCAAGATCAAAGGTAAGAGTTTTTGTGGGTTTTGTCATCTCCTTCCTCTCCTTTCATGTTCCATGCTTTAGGCTTTGTTGTTTTTGTTGTTGTCAAGGGGGTACTCTTCCAATGTTGTTAGGGTTTGTTAGAGTTATCTAGAGATACCCATAGATTGTTTATGAGTCTTTGTTCATCACGACTGACCCCTGAACATGATCCTGATGTAAGGAATCCTATCCCCACGGTAACCTACGGTGGCGTGTCTCTAAATGCATATAATATATATAATATTATACTTAAAATACGATCTTTCTTCTAAATCATTATCATTTTCTCTAATTAAAGCATAATATTTAAATTCATAAAAATGGAGGTATTTAGAATACATAATTCTAAAGCGTCTGATCAAATCGTTATTTATAAAAGGGTAAATTGTTCCGCCTTCTAATCATGGTCATAAACGAAAATCGATTTAAATTCTTGAAGCTTGAAACACTAATACATTTTCGGTTCACTACATAAATCCTTAGGGACAATCTGACATTTCAAAATATATACTTGCGCCTTGAAAACGTATAGGAAATGCATAATCTCTTAAAATAAATACAATGTCTCAAAATAAATGTATGGTTCAATTCCTCTGGACATCTACTCCTGGAGCCCTCTAAAACTAATAGAAGCCTAAACTAAGCCTTACAACAATGTAATGCTCAACAAGGGATCACCGTGGCTACCGGAATCGATGAAGAACTTGGATCTGACCAACTATGAGACAAGGGAAAGAGGTGAGTCAAGAGACTCAGGAAGTGGATTCTCACCCATCACCCATATGAGACAACCAAGGAATATACATATAATACTATGCATGCAACAATCATAATCATTTGATATTTAAATACATAGCTATATAAGAAAACAATTTTTTTATTTTGTTCCTATAAATTCATAAACAGTGCAATTGTAACTCACAAGCAACATGAAATCATTTTAACTAAAGGTGCGGCAAGAGCATGGGAAATAGTATTTGTTAAGCTGAATAAATACATATATAATACAAAAAGCTCGTAAAATTAAACAGCCCCGTTGGAGCAAGTCAATACTGAACCAGTTCCTATTTTCTATGTATGGTAAAGGACAATATTGTCCTTCTAACGAACAACTTGGTATCAAGGTTAATAATCTCATAAACTCATTAATAACTGCTATTTCTTAATCTCTACCGTCTAAATGTTTAACAGTAAAGAAAACTATAACTTGAAAAGTGGGTATTCTATCCTTGTTAGTAGAAGCTCAAAATTCTTAGTACATGAAGAGTTTTGGATTCATATAACTCTAACATCTCACTTTTAGCATAACTATGCTTGTGGAAATCATGCGTAAAGGGATCACGCTTGTAGGCATTTGATTTCAAGCCCATAGAATATGTATCTAGATGTTACGAATCATACTAAATTTTGTACCTATTGGTACCTTAAAACTAAAATTCTAATTTATATCTTAAGCTAACATATTTTTGTATGCTTGAGAATTCTAATATTATAGTTTAAAGCACTTGGGGTTCTAAATCATGCAAACTCTAAAATCATAATATTACTTTTGTTCATGAAACTAATTCATACTTTGTTCAACATTTTTCAATATATCTCTACGAGATAAATAAAAAGACATAACCTGAAATCTAAATCATAGTGATATCATAAACTTATAAAACACGTTCGCAAGTAGTAAACTTACTACAATATATATTTTATATTGTAGATTATTTTCAAACCATGTAAAACATTTCCATAACATACAACATAACAATCATGGTCCCATGGTTTTCAGATACACTTTTCATGCCAAGAATCAAAATCATAAACTTACTAGTTTTGTCATCACTTATAAATACATACCTAAATCACATTTTCAACTTACTTTATATTTGACAATCATCATGCAAGAAACATATTCATAGTGATAAAACTAAGGCTATGAGATCAAATCCAATCACATGGAAATGGAGAAAGTATGGCGCCAACATCAATAATAAAGCTTCGTGAGTAAGGATGGTACCAACAACTACCATAGAGCAACCATAAACTCTAGATTAAACTATAACAATCTCTAAAGAGCTTAATCTTACTTTAACAACATTTGGGGAGCACCCTCACTTAACAACAATGGAGAAAACCATAGCCCGAACCAAGAACATGAAAGAATGGAAGACGGAAGACAAAATCTATTAACATAAACATACCTTGATGACTTAGGGGAGCTAGACTTGAATGAGATTGAGAAAAGAGGTGGAAGAGGGTTTGAGAGTGAAGGAAAATGGGGATTTGGGGAAGAAATCCAATCAAAAGGGTTTTATAAGGGTGGAGGGTGTCCTGAGTGGAACGATGCCATTCTTCCTGGTTTGGCTTTAGCATATGCATTCTCACGTCCAGAGCTGGTCACTTACGACGCCATAGCGGTCCTCAGACCCAAAAAACACTTAAACTTACCCCTATGACCCTATAGCAATGACAGGAACCCAACTTTTGCATCTTCCTGTCATCTTAGTATTGGGTTACCTTAACACTCACTTATAAAACATAAATGTAAATAAAGAAATACTCCCTATTTGAATTCAAATAAAATATCATAAAAACTAAAATCCAAATTTTGGGTTTTAGTTCAAATCGGAAATCTTTAAGATTTTCTAAACTTGTGGCCAAAAACAAAACGTTTAAAGGTTTCATCAAATTCATTAAAAATTACTCCTTAACTAATTTTTCTCTAGGAACAATTACTGAGACTTCTAATCCCAAAAAATGGCTCAACACATAGCCCTCCAAGAGGTGTAGGATCTAGACTTTGTGAAATTCAAGACCTAACAATATGGGTGGGTTCTAGGGACCCTTAGGCTTTACAAAACTTGTCTACTACACTGTACACCCTGTATTACATTGTTACTCTATGACAATTGTTTGTGTCATTCCAAGCTCTCAAGGTCAAATTGATGGTACCCACATACTCTTGGCTCCAAACGATGAGTGGGTTCAAATTCATGGCATTACTTTTAAGTATTATGAGTATGTTTTCTATATGATGATTGTTAAATATGAAATTAGAGATGAAGTATGAATATATATGATTTTGCAAGCATGGCAAGCTAGCCAAAGATTATGATTTTCAGTATAGCATGAAATGTGTTTAGAAAACCATGGGACCATGATTGATATATTGTATGTTATGAAAATATTTTATGTCCAACCCTAAAGATTTATTACAAACATATATAATTTAATAAATTGTTAATTTATCAAATATGTTTTAAGAGTTTACGAATATTTATGCTTCAAGACTTGAGATTTCAATATGATTTTAGAGTATCAATTAAGATATTTTGACAAAAATGTCAAATAGAGTATGACTTAGTTTCATGAATGAAGACGTTATTATAATATCAAAGTTTTATGATTATGAACTTTTCCATTTCAAAGTATGTTATTAGAATTGTTAAGTTATGAAAAGATGTTAGCTTGGAGAATGAGATTTTAAATCCATTTCATGATACTAGAAAGTATGAAATTCAGTATGATTCATAGCAACTGTCAATACACTTGTGGGTTGGAAATTGAACTTGAAGCGGTGTATCCCTTGGGCATGATTTCATAGCTTAGTCAATACTAAAACCAGGTTGCTAACTATATGAGTCAAGAGCTTTAGAGTTTCAAGGGTTTTCATATTTAGATGATTTTATATATATTAGAGATTTTGTGATTGCAAGAGTAGAGCATTTATATATGATAGAGTTTTAACTCCAGAGTAGAGCCTAACATAGAGTTTTAGAGAAATAATTAGTTTTTATGATTTGGAGACTAGGCGGAGCTATAGAAAAAATAGTGAGTTAACGGAAAAAATGATCGTTAACCTTGGCACCAAGTTGTTCTTAGAGATAATCTCACATATAGAAATATGGAACCTAGTTAGGTGTTTATTTTTGATCTGAAGGATCTGAAAGATTAGAAAATTTCCTATGCCATGGTTGACATGCATAGCTAGAGACTTCTATCATTATGCAATGCATAACTAGAGATCCATGTTTCTATTTAAAGTACCGTTATTTATATTTTCATGATTATTATGCTTTTCAGAGAATATTTGATTTAAGAGCCATTATGTATATGAAAAATGATTTCTCATTGAAGAATTTAGAGATGCTTTTCTATGAATTTATAAATAGAGAGATATCTTTTTTATGTAATTATGCATATAAATATCAAATGGTTTATGTTTGCTACATGTACATTACATATGGTATATTCCTTAGTTGTCCCATGTGGGTGATGGGTGAAAGCTCACTACTTGAGTCCGTCCACCATCCCTCTCCTTTGCTCCTTATAATTGTAGAAATGTTGACCTCTGAGTTGTCAAATGCAATTGTTCTTGAGTGGTGAGTCTTACTTTGGAGTAAGGTCTCAGCCCTAGAACTTATTAATAGTGCTCCAATAGATAAAATTAAGCTAATCCAGTCATGCATTATTTTCATATTATGTATTTAACTTCAACTTAGAAACAATTATGTATATGTTTTCAGTTACAAGTATAAATTTGAAATTGTGGAGTTTGATTAAAATTACGTTCAAGCTGTGAGTGTAGATGAATTTATGATTGAGTCTTAATATGTTAAATTGATTTTTAGAGTTTGATTAACATGTTTTGGAGCTTCATATATCAAGTATTTTAGTTTTATGTTTCCAATATATCAAGTTTTAAAATAAAGATTTAGATGAAAACTATGATTTCCAGATTGAAGATTATTTTGTGCATATAGAAATCTAAAGGTCACAAAGCTTGCGTTTAGATAAGATTCCTCATTGTTTGGTCACGTTCCTAGTCAGGTCATGACATAAGACTTACACCTTGTATAAATGGATTTTCATATATATATATATATATATATATATATATATATATATATGTTTATAAACTTTATGTTAATATTGTAATACAAATATACTATATTTGATTTGATAGTATGTTTGTTATTTGGAAAGATCATACTATGGAGCTAAGCGATAAGTCCTAATGAGAGACAGTAAGTATAACTTGTCAATGCTCTCTGCAGGATGATCAACCAAAATTATTTAAGACAATGGCTAAAATCAAATATAGGTGAATTTCTACTACCATATTAACATTTAGTTTATGAATCATATTAATTTAAATTTAGTCATATAAGCCTGTGGAACTTGAAGGGATTAAGAGATATGTATATTTGTTTTTTCTTTTAGTGCTAGTTTGGTGTATGGAATTGGAGCTAGGAATTTAAATTGGATGCCCTAGGCCTATTCCAAATTTTATGTTTGGTAACCTTATTAGAATTAGCTAGAATCATAATTCCATATAGCAATTCCATATAATTAAAAAATGCTAGTCAAAGCATTTTCCAATTCTTAACTCATACCTTAAATTGTCAATTCCATATATTATAATTGTTATCGTTATGTGACCACCTCTCATTGCCGCGCATGGCCGATCCGTCCCTCCGTTGTCCAATCACGGTTGTTCGCCTACCAAATAATATAGTGAAAATATTTTGAAGTTATAAATTGCATATCCAAGCAATAATAGAATTGAATTTACAAATTCCAGTTTTGTATTTAATTTTGTTACAACCAAACATAAAATTTAAAATGATGAACTTATTCCAATTCTATGCACCAGATGAACCTTAAAGGATTTTAATTACTTATTTAAATTGGATGATAAGGTTTGAAATGAGAAGTGGTGGGGTAATACTATTAAATTATTTGGCGAAACTCACACTCATGAATCTTGGATTGAACATAAGATTACACATTTAAGGGACTCGAATCCACTGAGACTATTACTACCATGCTGCCTCAGAAATTATATTTTAACTAGTCATTTGACTCTGTTGATGCAATTGGATGATATTGAAAAATAATTTGTTAGTCATTGCTAAAAGAAATAATAATTTAATTGAATATACCTTATCGTAAATTGAATATATAAATTAATTTTAAAATAATTTAATATTTAAATAATTAATAATGAATAAAATATAAAAGAGTATCATAAAATTTAATAAATAATTAGTATCATTTTAAGAAGGATAAATTTTGGAATTTAAGCCTTTTTTAAAAAAGTTTTAATGTTGAAAATTGAATATTTTTCACCTTATAGGTAAATTAATACTTATTCATTATTAATTATAAAAATAAATGGAAGTATCAATAACATATCATAATAACAATAATTATAAACATTTAGGTTATAATCATCAATGTAGTTTAGCAAATTTTAAACATCATTTGGTTCATTTAGAAAATGAAAACATTACATTACAAAAACACTATAATAGTGAGCAATAACATCAAAATTTTTAAATTAAAACTATTTTCATTTGAAGAGATAATGTCCATTTTAAATTTAAATCAATCTTCTTCTATTTAATTGTCTTTTACTTTACTATCTCTTTCAAATAGAATCATATATTTATTACATAGTTTTTTAATAAAATATCAAACCAATCTCATAAATAAAAAATATTACGATTCACTAATTTCATCGACTTTAATTTATCATATTTTACCTAGAGAAATCAAATATTAAATTGTATGTTAAAATATCAAAAACTTAAAAATTTAAATAACATGATGTTTGAATTAATAAAGTTATATTGTAAAAAGTTAAAAAAATTAAATGAAATATAAAATAAAAGTAAATTTATGAGTATAAAACATAAGTCAATTTATCAAATTACCTCAATTTATTTTATTTATTTAGCATAATTATTTTAATCATTTGTGTTGAATTATCAATTAAATTAATTAAAATTGATAATTAATTTATTTTAAATTAATTTTTTTACAAATTAAATATAATATTCATATTAATTGAATAAAATAAAGTAGGTTTTTATTTCTTTCATAATCTTGTTAAGTGGTGTTTAATAAATAAGAATAGACATCAATTTAATTTGAGTTTAAATTTGAAATAAAATTACACTTCATCAATCAAATTTCTTTTTTTACGTGATCATCAATCAAATTTAATATGATCTTAAAACTAAAAATCAAATTTGATGAGATTTGTTAAATCACATGATGTATTATTTTTAAAAGAAATTCAAGATATGAATAAAAAATATCTAATTTGGTCTTTATTAACATTTAATTAGAACATTCACATAAAAAATTGTATTCAATTAAAGCACAAAATTCATCTATAAAATCCTATTCAAAATTGAGACAATAAAATTGTGTAACTAAATTCAAATTAATTAAATCCAAGATAAAAAAATTTAATACAATAATAGTATATCAAGGCAAAAAATGGAATTGAGCTTTACAACCTTGATTCAAATTTTGAATTAGCAACCCATAATTGAAAACATAATCATAAATATTTTGTAGATTGGATTTTTTTATTGAAATATATGAATAAGTTCACACCAAGACCATTACATTTCAATAAAATCATTAGTATTGATAACTAATATATATATACATATATAATCTCCAATATTTAGAAATCTATACCATTAAAATTACCTATACTAACTATCAACATATCTCGTAGCTATGTCATTCATATTATTTTAGCATGAATCCAAAAAAAGATTATAATCCTATGCTTCAAACTTCATTACCATATGGAATTAGTCATATCACTTATAGCCAAATCGATGTCCTTCTGAATTATAATATTCTTCTTGAAATAACTTGTATAATTCAATGTGTTTATTTAAAGGATGTTCTCTGATCACATAACTTGTCCCTCTAATCTTAAACTATTTTCAAAGCTTCTAAACAATAGGTGAAGATAATTCAAATGTGATAATAATTGTAAAAAAATAAACACCTAAAATAAAGAAAAATATTAAATATATAACAAAAGATGAAAAACATAAACGTAATAATAAAGAGAAAAATATAGAAGAATTATGGTAGTAAATTGATAAATTAAAATAAGGTGTACTATCCCTCCATATCAATTTTGATGACATTGTAATTATCTTTTTCCCATTTCCTCAGAGAAATAGAACTTTGAATTTTTATAACTTAGGATGTTCCATAAGTGAAGAATTCTAACATGAAATTAGTATGACTCATTGTTAGAACCTATATGGGAAACCATATTGATAGATTAATTAATATTATATTGCTTGTATATAATAAATAGAGGAACATTCTATTAGTTGCAAATACAAAAAAAAAAAGAATTATTATTTAAGTTTGTATTATTGATGAGTCATAGAAAGATAGATATTGATAGAGTGACTACATGATTGAAGAAATATAAATTATTATAATAGTGTTATTATTACAATTATAGATAGATGTAAAATAATATGCATTAATTTAAATAAGATTAAAATTTTATATCAGAATATGTGTCGTTAAGTGTATTTCTACTTTTGGCAAAAGAAAATTTTCTAAAAAATTTAAAATTACCAAAAAATAGTACATGATATTACAATTATTGTTTAATATTCCTAAATATTATATTTATATAGCTAGTTCAACATTTTTTGAAAAAATATTTTAGATGACAATTTGTTTATGAAATTATCCGATGCATTAGTTGGACAAATATTAAAATTTTAATTATAATCAATTAAAATTTTGAATTAGTGACATATTTTCAAATTCAATTTCAATAACACATCTTAAGGAACATCATAACAACAAATCCAAATAAAACAATCATACATCCAACAAATCCAAACAAAACAATCAAAACACATCCATTTCCAATCCAATACAAATTGATAAAAATCTATATTATATATATAAAAAAAGGTGATAGAAAATACTATTTTGCTACATTACACATCATAAGACACATATGCCAAAACTCTAACATTGATGGAGTTGTTTGAAAATATATATGATAGGAAATATATTGAATGGACAAAACCTTATAAATTATAGAATAACAAATCAATTAAAAGTGAAAAATAGAAGAGTGAAGTAAATGAAAGGAATATAAAGTTTAACCGGTACGTCTGTGTTCCTATGCATAGAAGAGGCAAAATATAATATTTTTAAAAATATATCAATCTTAAAAATACAAACAATATTGTTTGTTTGCCATAATTGATATAACAAATATAATAAAAATAAGAGATAAAAATTTACAATGAAAATTATGGGAGAATGAATAGATTAGAATAGTGAAATAGTAGGGAAGAAAAACAAATCTGGAGAAATAAAGGAAACTCATCTAACATGAAAAATAAAAATGAATAAACTCGTCTTTGAACATAGATAATATTTGATGGCATTGAAGTTGGCATCACAGAACTTGAAAAATTCCACAATGATTGTTAGTGAGAGAAGAGAAGTGAGAGAGAGAGAATGAAGAGATCTTATAAGAAAGAATGCAAGAGTTGTAGAATAATGATAAGAAAATCACAAAATGAAATCAATAATACTATCTATCAATAGTAAAATAAGAGAAAAATAAATTAAGACAACAATTGAGGGTGATAAAAAAAATAATCATAGAGTCATTCACATAGAAAATTTTAGAAACTGATATATCAAGATAAAAAATAGAATAACCTAACAAAATAAAACAATATTGAGAGCACTTGTTATAGCAAAAAATGACCTTGATAAAAATTTATATTGGAAAATTTTAAACTTAGTATTTATTATTGTAGATATGAAATACTATACATTGATTTAAAGTTGATATTGAATTTGAAATTTAAATTTTAGTATTTTTTAATTGATTAATTATATGAATTTTGAAATATACTTTCTATTTGTGAAGTAATAAAGTTTAAAAAATTATGAAAAAATGACACATGGTATGTAAATATGGAAGAATAAAATTTATAGAATATAGATTTTAATTTTTTAAAAATTCAATTGGATGTAAAATATACTAACTAAGCATAATAGTTCTATATTCAATAGGTTCGGTATTTATTTTAGATTTAATTTTTTAGAAATTTTAGAAATATTACCTTATTTAAATATGATTTTGAACTTTGTAATTGATATTTATTGTACATGTGAAAATATATGTATTAATTGAATATGATTTTCAATGCAAAATTCAAATTTTTGTAATTAATTGTATTCATATTATAAGAAATGTTAAATATACCTTTTTTTTTGCATAAAAGAGTACCATTTATTTAAAAGTAAAAATAATTTTCTAAACAATATAAATTATGAGAAATAGCATATGGTGAAACAATTTCAAAAAATATATTATAATAACTTTTTTATAATAGTTTTTTCATTTAACTAATTATTTGTTATTATTAATTATTAATATTATACTATAGTATTTTAATACTATAATAATATGTTTTATACCATTTCTTTTATCTTTTTTTATCATTTTAAAGTTTAATTTTTTCAATTATAATATTTTGTTTAGTCTTATTTCAATTGCAATAAAGACCATAATATTTCATATATGGTATTTAGGTTGCAGTGATGATAGAGAGATATGAAGGTGATTTTTTTAAAATAATTAATAATTAATATTATTTTTCAGTTCTTAGTTTTTCTCTCTATATTTGTGTCTTTATATTTTATTTATTTTGGCGTCTCCATACGTGCAGCTGCTCATCGTCTCATTTATTTTTTAATAATCTTATATGCATAACAAATCAATTCAAGATATAGTACATTAAGTTGATAAAATATAGTTTAAGAATATGTAAACGAAACATGATAATATTTGTTCAAATATCTATCTTTAATAATAAAAAAAGGATTATAAAAAATAATAAAAGAGGAAGGATTTGGTGACATTCAAAATAGATAGACCATTATATGTATTATTTAAATGATAAAAAAGATATTTCATTAAATGTTGATAATCTTCAATGATATTTTAATAATATATAATAATTATGATTGTGATTTTTTTAAATAATTAAGATTAAAGTTATGAAACTTGTTGCCCTAAATTATCCTAAGAATAACACTTGGAAAACTTTCCTCAATATAAGTATAGAAATAATATATATTATAGATATATTGGCAAAACAGGGATATAGATCTAATATATGATCTCAAATGAAATTAGATGCAACCATTAATTAATAATTTATGTTATGTAAAATATATTTAATTTTTTTTTTTTTGGAATTAGTTGGAACATTAGGCTTAGGTTAATTCCGTCGCGGACTCAGTGGAACACTTCATTGATAAAAACCTGACAGCCATGCATGTACTACTGATTGAGCAAATTTGGTGAACATGATGTGATTGAGGGAAACAACCTCTTTTGTCTGCAAACTTGAACGTAGAAGAATCTCAGGTGAACCTATGTTTTGCAATCACAAAGGAAAATAATGCCTTCCCCAGGCACTATCATTAGTTTTAGTTGGGTGATATATGTTGGTTTATTAATTAGGGGATTTTCAATTGCCCTTCATATGGTAATGGCACATTACACCTTATTGAAAACACATAAAGTTCACTAAGGAATAGAACAGATTTGATTGATCTTATTGTGTGGAAGAAAATCAGGTTGATGCATGAATAATGCCAAATGGGAACTGAAAAGGATATCTAAAATAACCACAAAACCAATGGGGATTGTTGCCAAAGAGACAGGCTGAGCGTGCAAAATCTTCCTTCCCACAAAGCTTCCAAAAAAGAGACAAATTTGGGATTAGAGTATGTCTTTAACCACCAAATAAGCCTCCTCAGATGCACTATGAATATTCAATTAGACGATGGGGTTGCCAACTCACTAACTAAACATGAAGATTTGATCGAAGAGTGTGTAAGATACAATCATACATCAAAAGGGAAAACTATTGAACAAATTTAATTAGCAAGTAGTCTCATGGTGGGTAGTCTTCAATGATATATTTAGCTTTTCACATCACTTCCACAACCTCAATCATTGCATTGCATTCCAATTAAACAAAGGGACCAAACGAAATGTAAATATTGGAAATCATACGAATTGAGATTTATTTACTATTTTGGTGCTAGTTAGCCCAATGGCCCCAAATGTTGTAGCGTGATGTTATATGCAGTTTCCGAGATAGCTCAAGTTGTAGGACGGAAATAGCTAGCTAGGAGTATGACCCATCCTGAAATACGGAAAAATTAACGGACCAAAATTAGCGAATATTATTGGTTGATCTTGTCCAATAAATTCCATGGTAGAAGAAGAAAGAGACAGATGGAGTACTCCAAAGAATTCAGAGGAACCTGGAAGTAATATATTGATAAAATGAGAAAGCTTGAGTACAATGGGCTTACAAATTGACTAATATACGAGGAGAACTTCACTAATAATCATAACCTATTTACTAACAAATTCTATATACTCCTACATATGAAAATCTTCTGACTTTAAACAGTGTCTTTTTTCTGCCCCATAATTATTTATTGATATGTGAAATATGCATATTGTATATTTAATAATTTATAAATTGTAAAATCTGTTTTGATTTTTATCTTTTGATATGGCAATAAATGAATAAGGGAGAAAGGAATAAGACACTGTTTGGGGAATGAAAATTTCTATTCATGCCCAAACACCCTTGTAGCCGGAGGATACATGATTTCGTATCTCCATATTGGG
>JAMLFY010000938.1:0-20115 GCA_030441495.1 Dalbergia oliveri
TTGCATTAAATGGAATGTTCAAGCTTAGAGGCCTAACTTGTGATGGATTTACAACCCATATTCAAGGTCCTCATTTATCAAGCCATCATTTCATTCCTTCCTAGGCCATTTGGCGGAAACCATGAAAGGAAAATAGAAAGAAAAACTGAAATTTTAAAGTTTTGCATCAAGTGAAACCTTCAAGCTTTAGAGGCCTAACTTGTGATGGATTTACAACCAACCACTCAAGGTCCTCATCATCAAGCCATATTTAGTCATACCTAGGCCATATGGCCAAATTGTTCAAAGAAAAGGAAGAAGAAAACCAAATGGAAAAACTTAGAGAAATCCATGAAATCATCATTTTGAACCAAGAACAACACTTAGCAAAGCATAGAAATAAACTTAAAAACAACTCCCTACCTAATCTGATTTGAAAGAAAGGAAGAGAACTTGGTTTCCTTGAGTGAAATGAAAGAAAATATTCTTGAAAACTTGAAGAAAGAATTCAGCCAAGAGGAGGAGGAAAGAGAGCTTTTGGTGCTCCTAAAACTAGAATTTGTGTAAGTTATGAACTAAGCATCTAAACTATCTTCAAGCATGCCTATTTATAGAGATTTTGCAGCTCATAAATGGACAAAGGAAGGAAAGAAATCTGACCAAAAATTAGAGAAAAAAAATAAAGAAAAATCATTTTGTTTGGTGGCTTAAAACATGGAATCATGTTTCCATGTTTTCATGATTCTTTGTTTCATTTTTTTGGATTTTTGTGTAATAATTTTCTGACTTATTACTCAATAATTTCGTGCATTACAGCCTTGTGGAAGAGGATTTTGTGTGTTCCATGTATTATTTAGGTGTAGGCAAGGTATTCATGCAATTTAGAGAATTTACGGTTAAGGGTTTAAGTGAATTACTAAGCAATTTGGGTGTTTTAAGCAATTTTAGGTTCTAATCAATCTAAATAAATAATTTTGACTCTAGATTAATAATTAGAATTTAATAAGCTTTAATTTGAGCCTAATATTGCTTAGGTTTCGTTAGACAAATCAAAAATCTCAAAATTTGTAAACTCACAAAGAGGGGCAAAATGGTCATTTTACTTAAAAATTGCCAAGACCACCCGAGCTTAACCAATGGTTAATCATGGCTTAAAAACACCTTTTAACACATTTTAGTGAGGTTCGGGCTCATCGGCACGCAAATCGGATTAAAACGGGAAGGGCGTTTTGGTCATTTCGCGTCGAAGCTCAAAATTAGATTCTTCTCCTCTATTAACACACATAACACAAACAATCCCTTATTAACATCAAAACATCCCCTTGAGGATGGGTGGGCCCACGATCCTCATTTTCTGAGTAAAATAACCTCAGGGGCATTTTGGTCATTTTACACGTCCAGAAAATTGGGGTTTGCAATACTTGCACGAATTGCTCCTAACTTCTCTTCTAACGTTATATTCCTTTATTAAGGATTGTTTGGTCTCAAATTTTATATAATATTTACCTACGTAATTCGGTAATTCCTAATGATAGTAAAAATTACAGTAAAAATTGGGCGTTACATACTCCCACCTTAAAAAGAATTTCGCCCTCGAAATTCGTTACCTGAGAATAGCTCTGATCCTGTGCTTGCATATCTGATTCCAGCTCCCATGTAACTTCTTCGGTTTCATCTCCCCATGCTACTTTGACTAGGGGTACAACCTTGTTCCTTAATTGCTTAACTCCTCAACGATTCTCGTGGGTGGTAAGTTAAACGTTAGGTCATCTCTTAATTGTACATGTTCTGGCTCTAGTACATGACTTGGGTAAGAATGATATTTCCTTAACTGGGAGACATGGAAAACATCATGAAGGTTGGACAAGACTGGGGGTAGGGCTATGGTAGGCTCCAGATCCTATTTGCTAAGGATTTCAAAGGACCAAGAAATCTGGGGCTCAATTTCTTTACTTTCATTGCTCGGCCTATGCATGTGGTGGGGGTGATTCTAGGAACACATGGTCCCTTCTTGAAAATCTAGCGGTTTTCGCCGCTTGTCCGCATAGTTTTCTGCGATTTCAGCGGTAAGAATTTTATCCCTAATCTTCTTGATTTGTTCCGTTCCCTCACAATATTGGTTCAAGTAGACTTTGCTCTCGGGCTCATACCAACATAGAGGTGATTGACACTTCGTCCATAGAGGGCCTCGTATGGTGCCATACCGATACTTGCATGATCACTGTTGTTATATGCAAATTCAATAATCAGGTACTTATCCCACTCCCTCTTTGATCTAAAACACATGCCCTCAACATGTCCTCCAAAGTTTGGATAGTTCTTTCAGATTGACCGTCCGTTTGGGGGTGATAAGCCGTCTTAGACACAGCTTTGAACCAAACGCCTTCTGAAAGCTCCCCAAAATCGTGACGTGAATCGCGGATCCCGATCAGAGATTATGTCGACGTCTATGTAATCTTACTATCTCCTGAATATATACTGTGCTAACCTATCCAAGGAATAAGTCACCTTAATAGGTAAAAAGTGGGCTGATTTAGTCAACCGATCCACTATTACCCAAATGGCGTCATGATTCGCTTGGGTCCTCGTAGTCCAGTTACAAAATCCATGGAGATACTATCCACTTCCACTCGGGGATTGATAGGGGTTGCAACATTCAGAGGGTCTTTGGTGCTCAATCTTCACCTTTTGACACACCAAGCATTTATTCACCCATGTGCACACATCCTTTTTCAATCCAGGCCACAGAACATCTTCAAATCTTGATACATCTTGGTGGCACAGGATGAAGGGTGAAATGACTCTTATGGGCTTCCTCCAAAATATCCTTCGGAGGTCACCACTACAGGTACACATATACGACCTTCAAACCTCCATAAACTATCATTCCCTTGGGTAAAACCTTTCAACTCTAGCTCTTCCTGCCTCTAAGGTCTCTTGAAATTCGTATCTTTCCTTTGGGCTTGAGCAATTCTTTCCTTGAATTCACTCGTCACACTAAGGTGACAAGCTCTTATGCCCTTAGTGGTCAAGGTCATTCCTAGGTTGAGGTCTCTAAATTGCTCAATTAACTCAATCTCTTTCACCATCAACGGGACACTTGTAAGGATTTCCTACTTAGGGCATCAGCTACAACATTAGCTTTACCTGGATGATAGTTTAACCCAAAATCATAATCTTTTAAAAACTCCATCCACCTTCTTTGCCTCATGTTTAGCTCTTTTTGATCAAAGAGATATTTCAAACTCTTGTGATCAGAAAACACCTCAAACCTCACTCCGTATAAATGGTGTCTCCAAATCTTTAGAGCAAACACGACGCGGCTAACTCAAGGTCATGGGTGGGGTAATTTGCCTCATGTGGCTTGAGTTGCCTCGATGCATAGGCCACCACTTGCCTATCCTGCATCAGTACACAACCCAAACCTTTCCTGAAGCATCACAGTACACTTCGAAAGGCACATTGGGTCGGGTGACACTAAAGACGGGGTTGAGGTTAGCTTGTGTTTCAGCTCTTGAAAGCTCTTTTCACACTCGGGTCCATGAAAAAGAGGTGTTTTCCTAGTTAGCTTAGTCAAAGGAGGGAAATCTGGGAAAATCCCTTGATAAACCGACGGTAATAACCAGCTAAACCTAAGAAGCTCCTTACTTCATTCCGTGGTTGGTCTTTCCAGTTTACCGTTTCCACCTTACTAGGATCTCCAGCAATTCCTTTCTTAGATACTACATGCCCTAAAAATTTCACCTCATCCAACAGAATTCACACTTAGAAAGCTTGGCATATAGTTTCTTTTCCTTCAGGATTTCCAGTACTATAGTTAGGTGGCGTTCATGCTCCTCGTGGGTCTTAGAGTAGATGAGAATGTCATCTATAAAGACAACCACGCTGATTCTAAATAGGGTCTAAAGATCCTATTCATGTAATCCATAAAAATTGCCGGAGCATTGGTTAATCCAAAGGACATTCCTCCAAACTCAAAATGGCCGTCTAGATGCAAAAGGCCGTTTTTGGTATATCTTCATCTCTCACCCTAATCTGGTGGTAACCTGACCTCAAATCAATCTTAGAAAACACTGTTGCGCCTTTCTGGTCCATCAAGTCATCTATCCTAGGCAAAGGGTATTTGTTCTTCACTGTCACTTTATTCAATTGCCTATAGTCAACACACATCCTCATACTCCCATCCTTTTTCTTCACAAACAACACAGGGGCTCCCCAAGGTGATGCACTAGGCCTAACAAACTTTTTCTCCAATAAATCTTCCAATTGAGCTTTAACTCGGTCAACTCTAATGGGGACATCCTGTATGGGGCTATGGATATGGGACCTGCAGGAAGCAATTCTATGGAAAACTCTATCTCTTCTTGGGGGGAAACTCTGGTATCTCATTCTGGAAATACTTCGGGATAATTCCTTACTATTGGTATCTCATCGATACTTTGCTCAAAGTCTACATCACTAGCGGCTAAGAAAATATAACCTTTACTCTCACCCTTACCAGTATCTCCGCAGTTATGTAAAGACTTATGGGTTTCTTAGGTCTAATGGGAACAGAAGAAAAGTATGGTTTTCTCATAGCAGTTTAACAGTACACGGTTGGCTTCAAGCCAATCCATGCCAAGAATCACATCTAAACCTTGCATGGGTAAGCAAATGAGATCTAAAACAAATGATCTATTCTCAATAACAAAATGGCAATCTAAACAACATTTACAAGTCCTAACGGGTTTTCCATTAGGGTAGAAACAATAAGGTCAAAAGGAAGCTCAGTTATATGCAAGTTAAGGGTTTTAACACACAGTGGGAGATAAAGAATGGGAAGCGCAAGAATCATACAGTACAATTAAGTTTCTACCATACATGTTACACTTACCTTCCACGAGATTTCGTGACTTTGTCGTTTCTTCAGCATTAACGGTGAAACCCTTCCTTGGTATTCTGGCTTGGGATTGGGGGTTGGCGGGTTCCTTCTTGCATTCTCGGGAGTAATGGCCTGTTTTCACAGGATAGCACACGTTTGTTCCGGCTCGACATGGCATGCTCCATGATTCTTGCCGCACTTGGGACATTCCATGGATGGCACGGGTCGTGGAGGTGCTGCTGGACCTCTTTGTGGTGCTTTCCCTTTGTTGTTGTTATTGTTGTTGTTGTGATTGTTGTTGGGGTTGTTGTTGTAGCGGTTGTTATAGCGGTTGTTGTTGTTGTTCGGCCTTCCTTGTTGAAAGTTCCTTTGTGGACCTTGGGGTCTCGATTGAGGTGGGAATGGAGGTCGATTTTGCCTCTTGAACTGTTGACCTTGAGGTGTCAGCTTTTTGATGATATTCTCAGACTTTGAAGTACCCAGCTTCTCTGCCCTTCTTCAATGATGCGGCATTTGTTGACTAAGGTAGAGAATCCCTAATTTCCAAGTGCGCAACTCCAAGTTCTCCTTAACCCTGACTCGTATTTAATGCATTTCCAATCTCATCAGGGTTACCTTGGTACATCCTTGAGAACTTAATGAGTTCCTCAAATCTTGGCAGTATCCTGAGCCACATTCATATTCCCTGGACAAGTTGCATGAATTCAATGTCCTTAGCATTTCTAACCGACTAGGAAAGTACTTCTCGTAAAAATGGACCTTGAATAATTCCCAATCAATGTCCACTTCGGTTGCCTCCAGGAGTCTTCGAACACCGTCCACCAAAGGCATCACCCTCAAGCATGTGGGTGGCAAAAGTGACCTTCTGCTCCTGGAACATGGAACTACAGCAAAGACCTTCTCAATATTCCGAATCCATTCATCTGCTACATTAGGATTCAGGGTCCCCTTGAAAACAGGTGGATTCGCCTACGAAATTCCCGAAACGAGCATGTTCGGGAATTTCATGTCCTTGATTTATATTAGCTTGACGATTCTCGTCCATCCGTTCCATCATCATTCTCATGGTCCTTGCTACGTCGCGAGTGCTTCGCGGTCTCATTATCTTGGTTATTCTGTGCCGCGCTCCTAGTCTGTTGTCGTCGTGCCATTGGTCCCTATACACAAAAACGGCAACACTGAGGTGATCAAGCCCAATATTCCATGCAAAGTGAGCAAGTTACCATGGCACTTTCAACATCCAGTAGTCATGTATTTCTAATCCTCAAGCTCATCCTAATGATAAACATCTACACATGACATTACTAACGTATTATGCTTTAGAAGCATAGTCAGTCCAATAAAGCTAGATAAAGGCGAAACCTCTGATACCAAAATGTAACACCCTAATAATTAACCCAATACACCTAGGCAGTATCTGATTAATTACTAGACTTTACTCTTTGCTTCAGTTCCTTAATCATGCTTTGAAAATACTTAGTGAAATTACGAGCCATTTTTTTTTAAACATAATTGAAAACGTGAGCGCTAACGTGAATGATTTAGCAAAATTTAAAAGACACATAGGAATTTACAAACATCACATCATAATATATTGGCTCCATCATATAGCATCCATAATTACATATCATATAGATATTTTGCCTACCAACAAGAATAAGACTAAGTGTAGGCAATCTAATAAAACATAAATAATATATGGATGGAAGGACATCCATTAATGGCACCTAGTAATAACACTCCAGGGATAGGGATAGATATCTGAAATATACGAGTGAAACTAAGGATTCAAGTTCAGCTAGGTGAGCCTCAATGTGATTCACGAACGCTTCCTTCTATTTCTAAAGACGAGATGGAAAGAAAAATAGAGGGAGTGAGAAACTTATAAAAAGAATCTCAGTAGGGTACTCACCTCATGATGCATTGTGTCATCATCATCGTCCCCAGGAACCTCGGGTTATTATGAAATAGTGAGCATGCTAAGATTGATTTATTAAGTTCGAAAATATACTTCCGAGGTTCGTCGGTTTTAATCATGCGTCTTATAATGCATCATAAACTTAGCATGTCATGTTTATAATGAACTTTTCCTTTCATATATAATAACATAGTTATGCATAAAATCACATCATATTCCTCATCATCATTTCATAATACTATGCATAGCAGAATATCATATTTCTCATCATCATCTCATAAATACTATGCATAGCAGAACATCATATTCACATAATGCATTTACTTAGTTTCTTAGGTGACTTAAAGTTACTTTCATCATCATTTTCCTGGGCCACCCTATACTCCACCCTTTTGGGAGTAATCTAGGTTATGAGCTCATACCTTGCTAGTCGTCACCAGCACATACTTATCCCTTTTGATAAGTAAAAATTCCGTCTCTACCCTTTTGAGAGACAGACTAGGGGGCAAGAATCACCTTTTCACCGCCTATAGTTTGATGGGTCCAAAGGATCATTTTCTCATATATTTTGAGTCACCTTTAAGTCTTTGCATGTTATATCATAATACAATTCTTCATTCATAATCATCATAACATTTTCTCATTTATAGTCTTATGCCAAATAATATATACCAATTTAATCATGCATCTAGAGATTCCAGGAAAGAGAGGTGGGTCACAATGGACAGCTTAAATACCAAATCTTTCCTTACCAAATCTTTCCAATTGCACTCTTAAGTAATACACTTTCTTCCAGGTAATAGAATATGTCTTTATTTCATGCATAAGTTTTCATTGTTTGCAACCAAACTATAACATATAAACCAGGGAATCAATCAATGACACCAAATTCTTAATAAGCATCAAATCATATTTTAAGTACACATAAATTACTAGCTTCCCATAAAATTCTTACAAAGTTTTAAAACTCTTTTAGAACTAATTCTTTTGTTAAACTTGAAAGAAGTCATAGGACTTTAGGCCTAAATTAACCATGGGACCGATTTATAACTTGAAAGAATGTTCATAATTAAATATTTCACTTAAGATAAAAGGAGCAAGTCTTGAGCTTTAGAGATTTAGGTGACATCTTTGAATTATTACCATGCTATGCAACCTTATTTTAATCTTATCTTTATAAGGTGATAGCTTGGAATTATAAACATGATATGCAATTCCATTTCTTTATCTTTAAGATTTAAGGTGATAACTTGAAAATTAAACATGATGCAAGAACTTGTAATATAAACATGATGCAAGAAACTGGAGGCGGTAATTTGGAAGGACAAGTGAGGGAGAAGAGAATCTTAAGCAGAGACGGTAGTCCGCACAGGGCGGTGAGGGAGATGAGAATTACATTTTTTTAAGCTCCAATTCTCAAGACTTCTTAAAGAATAAATTCTTTAACTCCAATTATCTCATTTCTTTGCTTATGATTCATAAGCAAGTCTTTGAGCTCTAGGATTTTTAGGTGATGACATAAAATAAACATGCCATGCATTGATTCTTTTAGCCATTATAAAATAAAGTGAGAGCATAAAATAAACATGAGATGCAACTTCTTTATTATCTTTAGAGATTAAGTGACAACTTGAAATTTAAACATGAAATGCAAGCTTGGAAATTTAAACATGAATATGCAAGTTCATTTATTCATTCTTGAGAATTTAGTGATGACATAGAAAGTAAACATGGTTATGCAAGGCATAAACTTAAACATGGATGCAAGTTCATTTATTTCTTTACTAGAGCTCCTCCAAGACTTTAGAGAAATATAAATTCAACCCAATATATCTTAGCAAGACAAAGTGAAAAATACATCTTTCAAGTTCTAAACTCAAGATCATAAAAACATCATAAAAATATTATTCTTTAAAGTTTTGCATCAAGTGGAACTTTCAAGCTTTAGAGGCCTAACTTGTGATGGATTCACAACCCACCCTCAAGGTCCTCATCATCAAGCCATCATCTTAGTCCCACCTAGGCCATATGGCTGAATTGTTCAAAGAAAAGGAAGAAGAAAACCAAATGGAAAAACTAGAGAAAATCCATGAAATCATCATTTTGAACCAAGAACAACACTTAGCAAAGCATAGAAATAAACTTAAAAACAACTCCCTACCTAATCTGATTTGAAGGAAAGGAAGAGAACTTGGTTTCCTTGAGTGAAATGAAAGAAAATATTCTTGAAAACTTGAAGAAAGAATTCAGCCAAGAGAGGAGGAAATGAGAGCTTTTGGTGCTCCTAAAACTAGAATTTGTGTAAGTTATGAACTAAGCATCTAAACTATCTTCAAGCATGCCTATTTATAGAGATTTTGCAGCTCATAAATGGACAAAGGAAGGAAAGAAATCTGACCAAAAATTAGAGAAAAAAAATAAGGAAGAAAAATCATTTTGTTTGGTGGCTTAAAACATGGAATCATGTTTCCATGTTTTCATGATTCTTTGTTTTCATTCTTTGGATTTTTGTGTAATAATTTTCTGACTTATTACTCAATAATTTCGTGCATTACAGCCTTGTGGAAGAGGATTTTGTGTGTTCCATGTATTTTTTAGGTGTAGGCAAGGTATTCATGCAATTTAGAGAATTTACGGTTAAGGGTTTAAGTGAATTACTAAGCAATTTGGGTGTTTTAAGCAATTTTAGGTTCTAATCAATCTAAATAAATAATTTTGACTCTAGATTAGTAATTAGAATTTAATAAGCTTTAATTTGAGCCTAATATTGCTTAGGTTTCGTTAGACAAATCAAAAATCTCAAAATTTGCAAACTCCACAAAACAGGGGCAAAATGGTCATTTCGCTAAAAATCCCGGGCCATTCGAACTTAACCAATGGTTAATCATGGCTTAAAAACACCTTTTAACACATTTTAGTGAGGTTCGGGCTCGTGGCACGCAAATCGGAGTTAAAAAGCAAGGTAAGGCGTTTTGGTCATTTCGGCGTCGAGCTCAAAATTAGGATTTTCTCCTCTTTAACACACATAACACAAACAATCCCTTATTAACATCAAAACATCCCCTTGAGGATGGGTGGGGCCCACGATCCTCATTCTAAGTAAAATAACCTCGGGGCATTTTGGTCATTTTACAATTCCAAAATTGGGGTTTGCAATACTTGAAATTGCTCCTAACTTCTTCTTCTAACGTTATATTCCTTTATTAAGGATTGTTTGGTCTCAAATTTTATAATATTTACCTACGGTAATTCGGTAATTCCTAATGATAGTAAAAATTACAAGTAAAAATTGGCGTTAGAAGGAGGATGTGTGATTTAAGTGTGGGGGAGTGTAGAGTTTAGGAATTTATCTTTAAGTCTTTATAAAATAAAATAAAATAAAAATTTGTTTTGGCTTTGTGCTCAAGTTTTAATGACATGATATGTGTAACACCCAAAAATCATTTTAAAATCAATTTGAGCTTTGTTATTCATAATTTTAGAAATTCTTGAGGTCCAATGATGATGAGGTGGCCCAATGGACATCTGAAAAAAAAAAATTCAAGCTCATAAATAGTCTAACTTTGGGCCCACAGGCAGTGCCGGGGAAGCTGAACCCTAATTCAAGGGCCAGAGAAGATCCTGAAATTAGGGAAACATGGAATGAGGTTTAGGAATATGTGAGAATGATAATTTTATACTTAAAATTAATTTTCGGGTAATATAGGGATTAATCGGTACGGTGTTTACACTGTCGGCAAGGTTTAAATATGCAGTTACTCTCAGAATGAAAACTTGCATAGCAGTGCATGTCTAAGAAGGACAAGTGTGTGGCTTGAGATGTGCCACACAATTACGTTTATGATTAACCAATAGGAATTGCACAAAATTACACTAATTATCTTCAAAGAAAACATTTTGAACTAAAAATTCTATGTATTTTGCCCTAAACTTGGAATATCAACATCTCTGATCCTTCATCACAATTCGGCCAGACCTCTGACACACTTCCTCCAATTGTTCTTCCTCTCAAACTCCATTAACAAGCTTGAAGCTGCCAAACCCTAGCTCAAAGTCACTAAAAACAGGAATTCCTTTTCACTAAACTTATTCTACTCATCATAACTACAAATTCTAACGGATTATAATTTGAATCCATCACTTTTTCCAACTTTGAGGGCACACAATCAGAGGTTAAAGGAAGGGTTTGATGTTGGTGGGGAAGCTTCAAAGTGAAGCAAAAGCATTCTAGAGCATCCTTTGGAGCATAGAGCTCAAGAGCTCTCAAAGTAGGGTTTTACCTACACTTCTTGTGGAATTTTTCAATTCTGTTTGGCTTGCCCTAATTCTGAAAATTTTGATGATTCTGATGGTTAACATATTGATATTGATGTATGAATTTTTGTGTTGTGTTTGGATGGTTTTAAAATGGGTTTCTACTTCAAGTGAAATTGGAACTAGGTTGCTGGACTGATTCCTGTTCTGTAATCAGAACTCTTCACGAATTTTCTGGAAATTTTGTGGGTGGTTTCATGAGCCATGAAAAAAATTATATGTTGGATTAACATCTTGAACTATTTACATGAATTTTCTTGGGTGTTGATTTTAATGTTTACTGTCTCAAAAAATCAAAAACCAAAATGAGACTGATGCTGCTTGAAATGTTGAAACTGAAACACTAAAGTTACCCGATTTTATTATCATAGAAAATGATTGAATTAGCCCTTGAAAATTTTACACGAAGTTATTAACATGTTGAAGTACCTTGCAAATTTTTTGTACATGGGTTCCATCAATTTCTAGGGTTAAAAATAAGGAACACGGATCTGGTCTGTCAATTGGTGGCCTGACCACTAGATTTGTATATTTTACTGAAGTAGCTATAGAGCTCTGTTTGTCTTGAAATTTTACAGGTTCTCCTAGACACATTAAAGTGTCATATAGAATTTTCGTGGCTCCTGGGATAGTCGTTTGACATGGCAATTAAATGTTGTACCCAAAACAGTAATTCTGCCAAGGTGCTGGAATGTGAGAATGGCTGGAAATTTATGATAGTTTGATATCTATTCCAAGTCTATGATATATGAATGCATGATAGTGACTTTAAAGTTTGGTTTATGAGAAATGAATGAGAGTCACTTGTGATTGACGGTATATATATGTTTGAGAATTATTATGAAATTCAGAAACTATGCTAACGTATATAGTAAGGTGAGCTTGAGATGATGTATGTACCAAGTGAAGAATAGGTCCCCTTTAGTGGTGTAAAGGGCACGGGAGAGGTCCCCTTGAATGTGCTAAAGGGCACGGGAGAAGTCCCACTGAATGTGTAAAGGGCACGGGAGGTCCCCTTCATCCAAAAAGGGCACGAAAAAGTCCCTTTTGATATAGGAGGCACAATTGAAAATGAGAAGTATTATGATATGAGTAGTATGACATACTATGAGTGATTGAGATATAAATAAACCCACTTCGGAAGAATGACTTTTGAACTAAAAAATGAACCTTTGATATATGTTGCATGCTCACAATTTTCTAATAAACAGAAAAATTTGGCTGGGATGATAACGATGACGTTGTGAATTGTGTATTGGGGAAACTACCCTACTAAGAATTTTATAATATTCTCACCCCTATGTGTTTTGTTTTCGTGTCGCCTCCAGGTTAAGCCAAGGGGATGGGATCCTGCTATACAAAGGAGTGTAGATTCCTGTCATATGGCAGTTCCTGTTTTATTCTATCTTTGTCTTAGTGAATGAGTATGTATGTAAATGTATTAGAAGACGGATATGTACTAAAGCTCATAGAGGAGCTTCCTTATGTATTTTTAGTATTATGTTCAATAAACTTGATGTTTACTTGTAAGATGTTTTCTAATGAGATTACGCTTCATTATCTCTGATTTACGTAATAGACTTACTATAGATAATTAAGAGGTAGGAATTGGTTATTGCAACAAGTAACATCTAGAAATATGATATCATAGCTTAAGAATGGAGTTGTACTTGGAAAGATGTTACAATATGGATGGATTCTTGGCATCTTTAGTAAGCATTGATGATCAATTGATAGACCATTTGTGGTAGATTTATCCCTTGAGAGTTTTTAAGCCTTCAACATATGAATGACTTTCCTTGCTAGTGTGTTTTCACTCATGTTTGTGGTTTCTCCTAGAACTTGACTTGACTCTTTGTTGAAGCTTTTGATTCACATGCATGTAATGAGATGATTTAGGCCATTTTTGTTTTTTATCCTTACTTGCCAAATTAGCCTACCTTGCACTAATTCCATTGTTTACCTATTTGAGCCTATTTTAAACTATCCTTTGTTTTATAACTCATCAGAGCTATGAAGTGAAAAACAATGATTCACACTAACCTTAGGGAGTAAAAGAGCTTTGGAATCAGTTCTTAAATAAGTATAAAGGTGTATCTTTTATTTCAAAAATAATAATAATAATAAAAAAATAAAAAAATAAAAAGAAGAAAAAAAAAGTTGAAAAAAAATAGCAGTTGTGTTTATTTGTAAATACTATAGATGTGCATGTTGGTGAGTTAAGAAAGAAAAAAATTGGTTGATGAGAGGCAAAATGGAGTTCATTAGTGTTGCATTGTATCTCTTGAGATAACTTTGCATGTTTATGAGTGCATTCTTCATTGCTCTTTTGGTCTCTTAGGTTGATAGCTCATATCCTTTCTTATATCCTCCCATACCTTAACCCCAAGCTAACCTGAAAAGTCCTTTTGATCTTTATGTGCATGTGTTTCAAATGTTGATGTTAGAGGTTTGTCAAGCTTATGGTAGTGTTAACATTCATGATGTGCTATGAGGGTAAATACAAGCCTAAACACTTAGAGTTTTTCTAGTGAGATTCTATTACTCTTGGTTCATCTTTTGATTGGATTTGTCTTGAGATGTTGAGAATGTGTTCATAAGTGCTCTGAATTCTTGTGCATAAAGTGCTTATTCCTTGTTCCCAATAGTGTATTTGGGGTCCCTATGATTCAATTTTGGATTTTGCCCAGGAATGCAAAAAACTAAGTGTGGGGGAATTTGATAATTTTAGGCATCTATTATGGTTGCATACTTGGCCTAATTGGTTTCTACATGTGTTTAATTTTGATAATTTGATTGAGTTTTGCATAATTGGGCTTCATTGGATTTAATTGTCAAAACTTGGTTAATTTGGATTTTACACTCACTATGACCTTTCCATCTTACGCAGATCATTTTGGGCTCTACAAATATTCGGATTTGGGTGATTTTGGTGTCTTTCTGAAAGTAAGACCAATATATAATTTTGGGTTTCACAAGCTTCATCAAATTTGGCCTGATTCAAGGCTAAAATGGGCTCCCAAGTTAATGCTCAATGCTGGATGCAAGGGTCCAAGACCTTTCCTCACAAAATTGGGCATATCTCACTCATTTCTAGGTCCAAATAAGTCATATAATATATCTATGGAAAGCTTATGAAGAGGATTATCTTATCCTGATCAGATTTTGGAAATCTAGAATTATTTTGATAACATTTGGATAAGATGTAATCCAGGAAGGGAACACTTTGATTGGAGGGAAATCTTCATTTTTAGATTTTTCAACTTTTCTTTTTATTGCTTTCGATTTTCTATTTAAGCCTAAGGTGTTCATTCAAAGAACACATTAGAATCTCTCATCTCTCTCCTTACTTGTCTTTTCATTTTTCTTTCGTATCTAAGGTTTTCATATAGAAAAGCTTCAATGGAGATGTCCATGGAAGGCTAAACTCTTTTCAATCCTTGACATCATAGATAATTGGTTTGAATTGGAGTTACTATTGAATAAATCTCATCTTTGTATGCATGCTTTTCTTTTCTAAACTTTAGTTTTGATTATGGATTGAGTAATTGAACATGATTATGTTTGAATTATATTATTTGATTAAAAATAGGTTGATTCATTATTGAAATCAAAGTAAGGCTAAATAACTTATTGGTTATTATGGTTTATCTAAATTGCAGTTAATTTACATTCATTCAATTGAACGTGATTTAAGGATTGTTAAGTGAAAACTATATGATTATATAGTTGATTTCAAATTGACAAGAGTAGCATCCATATGATAACTCTTTTAAGCTGTGATGAATTCTAAAATGATTGTGATGTCTAGGATTGATTCTTTGATCAATTACATCTTATTTTGTTTCTCTTATTTACTATAACTTTTATATCTAAAATCACAAATTCCCCATTTCCTTGTTATTTGGCAATTAGTTTGATAACATAACCTGTGTGTATTAAGGAAGAATGACCTGAGTTCCTTATACTACAATAAAGGGGGCTTAGACTTTTTTGATGGCGGACGCAGAGCTATCAATCCAAAATTTTACAGGCCTACCTTTCATTTTAATCATTTCCAACTTAAATTCACATTTCTCGTCTCGGGCATCTCGGCCCCAATTAAGGGCTTTGGTGGTCCTGACGGGCTTGGGGGCTCGCATGTGATACTATTCACATTTTTTTGTCCTCATCAAGTCATTCGTATCTCAACTAACCCTATCGAGATTGTAAAATTCTTATTAATAAAGTCTAAATAAAATTTCTAAAATAACCTTGGGTGTTACATTACCACCCATCCTTAAAAGAAAGTTTTACCCTCAAAATTTTGTACATTTGGGAATAGTTCTGGATAATTCTTTCTCATGTCTGATTCTAATTCCTAAGTATATTCTTCATTTCCTAGTCTTCCCCAAGCTACTTTCACCAATGGCACTGACTTATCCTAAGCCTGTTTGGTTTCCTCTCCAATGATCTGAATTTGAAGGGTCTTTGAAATATGAGGTCATCTCTTAACTATATAGATTTGGGTTCTAGTACATCACTTGAGTCTGGATAATATTTTTTGAGTTGGAATACATAAAAAAAATCATGAAGGTTTTGGCAGTTGAGGGGTAGAGCTACAAGCGATATGCAATTGGGCTGACTCGTTGAAGGATTTGAAAAGGACCTATGAATCGAGGTGACAATTTCTTAACCTTTTAAAGCCTACCTTATACACATAAGTAGACTTTTAAGAATATATGTTCTCCTTCTTGGAACTCTAGAGGTTTCCTTACTCATGTCCACATAACTTTCTGCCAACTCTGATAGTGAGAATTTTGCTCCAATATCTTTGTATTGCTTCATGGTTAAATTAATCAATTACAGGTCCTAACAATTTTGCTTTTCTCCAAGGTCATACTAGCATAGAGGAATTGGCACTTTCTACTATACAAAACCTCTTATGGAGCTATGCCTGAATCTCATATAGTAGCCATTATTATAGGCAAACTCCATAGTAATAATTTATCCAAACTAGATTCTTTACTCAAGTACGCATGCCCTTAACATGTCCTTAAAGGTCTCTATGGTTTGCTCTCTTTGTCCATCATTTTGAGGATGATAGGCAAGTTCCTGAAACAAAGCTTAGTTCTAAATGATTTTTGAAGGGCTCCCAAAACCTAAAGTAAATCTTGGGTCCAACAGAAATTATAGTGAGAGGAACACCTGAAATTGTACTATCTCCTGAATATAGAGATGAGCTAATTTTTCTAAGGGATAGTTGGCTCTAATGGGTAAAAAGTGTGGGTTGTCCACTATAACCCCATATAGCATCATATCCTTGAGGATGTTCTTGGTAATCCTAACACAAAGTCATCAACACTTAAGTTTTCTTCCATTTAGGAATATCTAAAGGTTGAAGTGCTCCTACGGTTTTCAGATGTTCTATCTTGACCTTTGACAAGTTAAGCATTAGCTGACAAGAATCAGACTATGTCTTAATTTTATCTTTGGCCACCAAAACATTTTTTAAGGTTCTACATGCATCTTGCTTGTCCCTAGGTGCATCCTAGAAATTACTTAATAGAGCTCCTCTTCAAATTTATTTATTGAGTCATCATTGGAGGTACACAAATTCTACCCTTGTATCTCCATGTTACAATGTTTCATCTTGGCTAAATCCTATAGCAACTTTCTTGTATGAATCAAGTTCAAAGTCTCTTGAAATCCCGGATCATCACATTGTATCATTGAAATCAAGTCTTAAAGTTACTTGTCACCTTTATCTCATTTTAAGGAAACATTCTCGGAAGTTATTGGAAATTCCTAATTGAGATTTCTAAAGCTCTCCAGATTTCTTCATTTTAATCATCATCCATGCCACACTTAGAGATTTAGCCTTAGTGCATCGGCTACAACATAGCCTTGCCAGGGTGATAACTCAAATCAAAGTCATAATCCTTAAGGAACTCCATCCATATGATTTGTCGCATATTTGATTCTCTTGATCAAAGTGGTATTTCAAACTCTTATGATCAGAGAAAACTTCAAATCTTACTCCATGGAGGTAATGCCGCCAAAATTTTAAGGCAAAAACTACTATTGCAATTTCTAGATCATAGATTCAGTAGTTGTCTCATTTGGTTTTTAATTATTAAAAAAGCATAAGCGACCACATTCAAGTGTTGCATTAGTACACATCCTAATCCTTTACTAGCATCAACAATATATTCAAATGGTTCTTGAGGATTGTAATGCCCAGATTTTCTCTATTGAGTACAAATGACCAAAATGCCCTTGAGGTCATTTTTACCGAAATTCGAGGACAGTTTACCCGGCTAGTCCTCGATGGGTAAACTCAATGTTTGAAGGGGATTATATCTGTTATGTTTGATATCCGAGGTGAAAATCTCGTTTTTTGAACTTTCGGCTCAAAATGACCAAAATACCCTTGCAGTGTTTACGCGGGTAAAGGTGCCATTTAGAGCACAAACTTTTCCAAAGTTTGGAATGATGTTTTTGAGTGATAATTGATGTCAGTGGGCCCGGAGGTCAGGAGGGAGATTAAGTGCAAAATTATCATTTTGCCCCTAAGAAACGTGTCCAAGTGAGCCTAATGACGTAATTAAGCAAATCTAAGCAATATTAGGCTTAATCGAAGATTAATTTATTTCGATAATTAATCTAGAGTCAAAATAATTTATTAAGGTTAATTAGCACCTAAGATTGCTTAGTTAAACTCTAATTACATTCTTTAATTCAAGATTCCTAGTCATGGAATCTTGATAGTATTTTCTTTCTCCAATTCCTTAAATTAAGGAATTGTGCCCATACTCATTTGACTAAAAGAATGATTTAAATTGTTAATCTAGCAAGATTACCCTCCTAATCAAGTCTTGACAACCTTAATTAGCCAATTACCTCACCTAAACACTTTCTTACAAACTCCTAATCAAAACCTTAATCAAAGAAAACCTAAACACATCACTAAACCACAATTACATGAACAAAATCTCCTCCCCTTGGCTGTAAAACCTGGCCAAATACATGGCCTCAAAGAAGAGTCACATGTTGTTTTAATTCTCACTCAAGAGCCATGCCTCATACTCTTGAACCATCCTCACCATGCTTTCAACCATGCTTTGCCAATGCCTAACCCATACCAATCAAAGAGATATTTTCCTCCCCAAAGCCAAGCAAGACCATCGGCCTTCTTCCCTTTGGCAGCCTCCATGTCACAAAGGAAGAACCTTGTTACACTTTAGATCATTTGCCAAGTTTAGTTTCTTGCTCTTTCTCTCATTTTCTCAATTTCTCTTCATCTTGCTCTTCTTCTTCCTTTCCTCAAAGAATCCTTCCACCACCACAAACAACCATAAACCACCATTCCCATTCACCTCAAACCATCTTTAAACACTCAAACTTTTCCATTCCCAAGCTTGCTAACTCAAGGAAAAATCATCTTCCTTGAGCTTTCCTCTTTGGCCAAATCCATCCACTCAAGAGAAGATTTTGTTCTTCTTTCTTCAAGGATCAAGCTTTCTTTCATCCTTTTCAAAGACTTCCTTAGGTAGGGGTTTTGTTTCAAAGTTTTTACTTGTTTTTTCAAGAAAAGTTCTAGTTTTCTCTTGGTTTTCAAAGCTTTCCTTTTCCTTTCTTCATTTTGGCCTAGGGCCTTTTCTAGAAAATTTAGCTTGATGATGAGGTTTCAAGATAATGTCTTGTGATGCCATGTGAGAAACCTCTAAAGCTTGAAACAACTTGGTCTTGGACCATACATGCTTGTGTTTTTCTTTCCTTCTCTTTGCTTATGCTTTCGATTTTCCTTTTTTCTTCCTTAAAGGTTTCGGTTTTCTCTTCCTTTCCTTTAAGATTTCGGTTTCTTCTTCCTTTGTTTGAACAAAGTTTGTTAAAAATGTTAAGTAGATCACAAAAGTTTTGTTAAGAAAATTAATCATATGTTTTCAAAGAGCTCTAAGCTTACCCTTGCCAACCTTAAAGTTGGTCGCCGTTCTAAGAGTTTTACTCTAGATTGAAGCCCATGAGCAATAAAATAAAGAATATGACTTAGTTCTTTGTATGTTTGTTTAGACAAAGTGTTGAGCTTTGTGTCCATTTTCTTGAGCTTGATGATGAAGTTCAAAACCAAAGGCTTCTTTGAAGTCTTGGTGCTAAGAACTCTAAAGCTCACTTTATGTTGTTAAGATACATATTGGGTTAAGGTTATGATGTTCCTTTAAAGTCTTGTAAGAGCTCTAGTTAAGATAAAATGAGTTGCATTCATGTTTATGTTTATGCCTTGCATAGCATGTTTATTTTGATGCCATCACTAAACTCTCAAGAATAACTAAATGAACTTGCATTATCATGTTTAATTTCCAAGCTTGCATTTCATGTTTATATTTCAAGTCATCACTTAATCTTTAAAGATAATAATGAGGTTGCATCTCATATTTATTTTATGCTCTCACTTTATTTTCTAATGAAGAGTAAAATAAGTGCATAGCATGTTTAAGTTTATGTCATCACTTAAATACCTAGAGCTCAAAGACTTGCCCAAGTATCTTACATAAAGTTTTAGAAAATGGAGGCATTTCAAGAATGCCATTTCGGCCTTGTGATGATGATGATGGACTTGGATGAGTTCATCTAATCATAAGTGCCCATAGTCTAAGTCTTGGAATTTTTAAGCTTAGGTGTACTCAAGGAACTTTATGAACAAGGTTTTATGTTTTAAATCTATTCCTTGAGCTAAATAATTTAGCTACTGACCTAGCACATATTTATGTGATTTCAATGAGATTAATTGGTTTCTAAAAGAGTTTTGAGTTCCTAAAATAATTCCAGAGAAACTAGCAACTTATATGCTTTTAAATCATGAGATTATGTGATTATTTGATGCTTATGTTTTCGGTTCTGCCTTGTGCAATTGGCCACTGTATGAATTCTGTTTTATGGTGTTAAAATGTGTAAAATTATGTTTAAGTGAAGCAAGGAATGATTTAGGAAAGTTAGGAAAGAACAAGTAACTAAAAAGGACTTAAAATGTGAATTCTAGAACACTTAGATGCACAAATTGTAA
>JAMLFY010000939.1:0-20098 GCA_030441495.1 Dalbergia oliveri
TAACGCCCCAATTTTTACTGTAATTTTTACTATCATTAGGAATTACCGAATTACGTAGGTAAATATTATATAAAATTTGAGACCAAACAATCCTTAATAAAGGAATATAACGTTAGAAGAGAAGTTAGGAGCAATTCGTGCAAGTATTGCAAACCCCAATTTCTGTACGTGTAAAATGACCAAAATGCCCCTGAGGTTATTTTACTAGAAAATGAGGATCGTGGGCCCCACCCATCCTCAAGGGGATGTTTTGATGTTAATAAGGGATTGTTTGTGTTATGTGTGTTAATAGAGGAGAAGAATCCTAATTTTGAGCTTCGACGCGAAATGACCAAAACGCCCTGCGGCGTTTTAACTGATTTGCGTGCCGACTAAGCCCGAACCTCACTAAAATGTGTTAAAAGGTGTTTTTAAGCCATGATTAACCATTGGTTAAGCTCGGGTGGTCTCGGGCAATTTTTAAGTAAAATGACCGTTTTGCCCCGTCTTTGTAAGTTTTACAAATTTTGAGATTTTTGATTCGTCTAACGAAACCTAAGCAATATTAGGCTCAAATTAAAGCTTATTAAATTCTAATTACTAATCTAGAGTCAAAATTATTTATTTAGATTGATTAGAACCTAAAATTGCTTAAAACACCCAAATTGCTTAGTAATTCACTTAAACCCTTAACCGTAAATTCTCTAAATTGCATGAATACCTTGCCTACACCTAAAAATACATGGAACACACAAAATCCTCTTCCACAAGGCTGTAATGCACGAAATTATTGAGTAATAAGTCAGAAAATTATTACACAAAAATCCAAAGAATGAAAACAAAGAATCATGAAAACATGGAAACATGATTCCATGTTTTAAGCCACCAAACAAAATGATTTTTCTTCCTTATTTTTTTCTCTAATTTTTGGTCAGATTTCTTTCCTTCCTTTGTCCATTTATGAGCTGCAAAATCTCTATAAATAGGCATGCTTGAAGATAGTTTAGATGCTTAGTTCATAACTTACACAAATTCTAGTTTTAGGAGCACCAAAAGCTCTCATTTCCTCCTCCTCTTGGCTGAATTCTTTCTTCAAGTTTTCAAGAATATTTTCTTTCATTTCACTCAAGGAAACCAAGTTCTCTTCCTTTCCTTCAAATCAGATTAGGTAGGGAGTTGTTTTTAAGTTTATTTCTATGCTTTGCTAAGTGTTGTTCTTGGTTCAAAATGATGATTTCATGGATTTTCTCTAGTTTTTCCATTTGGTTTTCTTCTTCCTTTTCTTTGAACAATTCAGCCATATGGCCTAGGTGGGACTAAGATGATGGCTTGATGATGAGGACCTTGAGGGTGGGTTGTGAATCCATCACAAGTTAGGCCTCTAAAGCTTGAAAGTTCCACTTGATGCAAAACTTTAAAGAATAATATTTTTATGATGTTTTTATGATCTTGAGTTTAGAACTTGAAAGATGTATTTTTCACTTTGTCTTGCTAAGATATATTGGGTTGAATTTATATTTCTCTAAAGTCTTGGAGGAGCTCTAGTAAAGAAATAAAATGAACTTGCATCCATGTTTAAGTTTATGCCTTGCATAACCATGTTTACTTTCTATGTCATCACTAAATTCTCAAGAATGAATAAATGAACTTGCATATTCATGTTTAAATTTCCAAGCTTGCATTTCATGTTTAAATTTCAAGTTGTCACTTAATCTCTAAAGATAATAAAGAAGTTGCATCTCATGTTTATTTTATGCTCTCACTTTATTTTATAATGGCTAAAAGAATCAATGCATGGCATGTTTATTTTATGTCATCACCTAAAAATCCTAGAGCTCAAAGACTTGCTTATGAATCATAAGCAAAGAAATGAGATAATTGGAGTTAAAGAATTTATTCTTTAAGAAGTCTTGAGAATTGGAGCTTAAAAAAATGTAATTCTCATCTCCCTCGGTCCTATGCGGACTACGCGCTCTTGCTTAAGATTCTTCTCCCTCCACTTGTCCTATGCGGATTACGCCGCTCAGTTTCTTGCATCATGTTTATATTACAAGTTCTTGCATCATGTTTAATTTTCAAGTTATCACCTTAAATCTTAAAGATAAAGAAATGGAATTGCATATCATGTTTATAATTCCAAGCTATCACCTTATAAAGATAAGATTAAAATAAGGTTGCATAGCATGGTAATAATTCAAAGATGTCACCTAAATCTCTAAAGCTCAAGACTTGCTCCTTTTATCTTAAGTGAAAGATTTAATTATGAACATTCTTTCAAGTTATAAATCGGTCCCATGGTTAAGTTAGGCCTAAAGTCCTATGACTTCTTTCAAGTTTAACAAAAGAATTAGTTCTAAAAGAGTTTTAAAACTTTGTAAGAATTTTATGGGAAGCTAGTAATTTATGTGTACTTAAAATGTGATTTGATGCTTATTAAGAATTTGGTGTCATTGATTGATTCCCTGGTTTGTATGTTATAGTTGTTGTTGCAAACAATGAAAACTTATGCATGAAATAAAGACATATTCTGTTCCTGGAAGAAAGTGTATTCCTGTAAGAGTGCAATTTGGAAAGATTCTGGCTAAGGAAAGATTTGGTATTTAAGCGTGTCCATTGTGACCCACCTCTCTTTCCTGAATCTCCAGATGCATGATTACAGTTGGTATATATTATTTCGGCATAAGACTATAAATGAGAAAATGTTATGATGATTATGAATGAAGAATTGTATTATGATATAACATGCAAAGACTTAAAGGTGACTCAAAATATATGAGAAAATGATCCTTTGGACCCGTCAAACTATAGGCGGTGAAAAGGTGATTCTTGCCCCTAGTCTGTTCTCTCAAAAGGGTAGAGACGGAATTTTTACTTATCAAAAGGGATAAGTATGTGCTAGTGACGACTAGCAAGGTATGAGCTCATAACCTAGATTACTCCCAAAAGGGTGGAGTATAGGGTGGCCCAGGAAAATGATGATGAAAGTAACTTTAAGTCACCTAAGAAACTAAGTAAATGCATTATGTGAATATGATGTTCTGCTATGCATAGTATTTATGAGATGATGATGAGAAATATGATATTCTGCTATGCATAGTATTATGAAATGATGATGAGGAATATGATGTGATTTTATGCATAACTATGTTATTATATATGAAAGGAAAAGTTCATTATAAACATGACATGCTAAGTTTATGATGCATTATAAGACGCATGATTAAAACGACGAACCTCGGAAAGTATATTTTCGAACTTAATAAATCAATCTTAGCATGCTCACTATTTCATAATAACCCGAGGTTCCTGGGGACGATGATGATGACACAATGCATCATGAGGTGAGTACCCTACTGAGATTCTTTTATAAGTTTCTCACTCCCTCTATTTTTCTTTCCATCTCGTCTTCAGAAAAGAAGGAAGCGTTCGTGAATCACATTGAGGCTCTGGGCTGAACTTGAATCCTGCTAGTTTCACTCGTATATTTCAGATATCTATCCCTATCCCTGGAGTGTTATTACTAGGTGCCATTAATGGATGTCCTTCCATCCATATATTATTTATGTTTTATTAGATTGCCTACACTTAGTCTTATTCTGTTGGTAGGCAAAATATCTATATGATATGTAATTATGGATGCTATATGATGGAGCCAATATATTATGATGTGATGTTTGTAAATTCCTATGTGTCTTTTAAATTTTGCTAAATCATTCACGTTAAGCGCGGCTCACGTTTTCAATTATGTTTAAAAAAAAAATGGCTCGTAATTTCACTAAGTATTTTCAAAGCATGATTAAGGAACTGAAGCAAAGAGTAAAGTCTAGTAATTAATCAAATCCTAGGTGTATTGGGTTAATTATTAGGGTGTTACATTTTGGTATCAGAGTTTTCGAGCTTAGGATTGGACACTATGCTTTTAAGCATAATACGTTAGTAATGTCATGTGTAGATGTTTATCATTAGGATGAGCTTGAGGATTAGAAATACATGACTACTTGGATGTTGAAAGTGCCATGGTAACTTGCTCACTTTGCATGGAATATTGGGCTTGATCACCTCAGTGTTGCCGTTTTGTGTATAGGGACCAATGGCACGACGACAACAGACTAGGAGCGCTGCATAGAATAACCAAGATAATGAGACCGGAAGCACTTTCGTTAGCAAGGACCATGAGATGATGATGGAACGAATGGATCAGAATCGTCAAGCTAATATAAATCAAGGACATGAAATTCCCGAACATGCTCGTTTTGGAATTTCAAGGCGAATCCACCCGTTTTCAAGGGACCCTGAATCCTAATGTAGCAGATGAATGGATTCGGAATATTGAGAAGGTTTTGCTGGAGTTCCATGTTCCAGGAGCAGAAGGTCACTTTTGCCACCCACATGCTTGAGGGTGATGCCCTTTGTGGACGGTGTTCGAAGACTCCTGGAGCAACCGAAGTGGACATTGATTGGGAATTATTCAAGGTCCATTTTTACGAGAAGTACTTTCCGAGTCGGTTAGAAATGCTAAGGACATTGAATTCATGCAACTTGTCCAGGGAATATGAATGTGGCTCAGGATACTGCCAATTTGAGGAACTCATTAAGTTCTCAAGGATGTACCAAGGTAACCCTGATGAGTATTGGAAATGCATTAAATACGAGTCAGGGTTAAAGGAGAACTTAATGTGGAGTTGCGCACTTGGAATTAGGGATTTCTCTACCTTAGTCAACAAATGCCGCATCATTGAAGAAGGGTAGAGAAGCTGGGTACTTCAAAGTCTGAGAATATCATCAAAAAGCTGACACCTCAAGGTCAACAGTCAAGAGGCAAAATCGACCTCCATTTCCACATCAATCAAGATCACAAGTGCCACAAAGGAACTTTCATCAAGGAAGACCGAACAACAACAACAACCGCTATAATAATCCCAACAATCGCAACAACAACAATAACAATAAAGGGAAAGCACCACAAAGAGGTCCAAGCAGCACTCCACGACCCGTGCCATCCATGGAATGTCCCAAGTGCGGCAAGAATCATGGGAGCATGCCATGTCGAGCCGGAACAAACGTGTGCTACCTGTGGAAACCAGGTCATTACTCCCGAGAATGCACAGAAGGAACCCGCCAACCCCCAATCCCAAGCCAGGAATACCAAGGAAGGGTATTCACCGTTAATGTTAAGAAACGACAAAGTCACGAAATCTCGTGGAAGGTAAGTGTAATATGTATGGTAGAAACTTAATTGTACTATATGATTCTGCGCTTCCCATTCTTTTATCTCCCACTCGTGTGTTAAAACCCTTAACTTGCATATAACGAGCTTCCTTTTGACCTTATTGTTTCTACCCTACTAAAACCCGTTAGGACTTGTAAATGTTGTTTAGATTGCCATTTTGTTATTGAGAATAGATCATTTGTTTTAGATCTCATTTGCTTACCCATGCAAGGTTTAGATGTGATTCTTGGCATGGATTGGCTTGAAGCCAACCGTGTACGTCAACCTTATGAGAAAACCATTACTTTTCTTCCTGTTCCCATTAGACCTAAGAAACCCATAAGTCTTTACATAACCTGGGAAATGGACTGTGGTAAGGGTGAGAGTAAAGGTTATATTTTCTTAGCGCTAGTGATGTAGACTTTGAGCAAAGTATCGATGAGATCGATAGTAAGAAATTATCCCGAAGTATTTCCAGATGAGATACAGAGTTTCCCCCAAGAGAGAGATAGAGTTTTCCATAGAATTGCTTCCTGGTGCAGGTCCCATATCCATAGCCCCATACAGGATGTCCCCATTAGAGTTGACCGAGTTGAAAGCTCAATTGGAGGATTTATTGGAGAAAAAGTTTGTTAGGCCTAGTGCGTCACCTTGGGGAGCCCCTGTGTTGTTTGTGAAGAAAAAGGATGGGAGTATGAGGATGTGTGTTGACTATAGGCAATTGAATAAAGTGACAGTGAAGAACAAATACCCTTTGCCTAGGATAGATGACTTGATGGACCAGCTTAAAGTGGCAACAGTGTTTTCTAAGATTGATTTGAGGTCAGGTTACCACCAGAATTAGGGTGAGAGATGAAGATATACCAAAACGGCCTTTCGTCGATACGCCATTTTGAGTTTGGAGGAATGTCCTTTGGATTAACCAATGCTCCAGCAATTTTTATGGATTACATGAATAGGATCTTTAGACCCTATTTAGATCAGTTTGTGGTTGTCTTTATAGATGACATTCTCATCTACTCTAAGACCCACGAGGAGCATGAACGCCACCTAACTATAGTACTGGAAATCCTGAAGGAAAAGAAACTATATGCCAAGCTTTCTAAGTGTGAATTCTGGTTGGATGAGGTGAAATTTTTAGGGCATGTAGTATCTAAGAAAGGAATTGCTGTAGATCCTAGTAAGGTGGAAACGGTTGTAAACTGGGAAAGACCAACCACGGAATGAAGTAAGGAGCTTCTTAGGTTTAGCTTGGTTATTACCGTCGGTTTATCAAGGGATTTTCCCAGATTTCCCTTCCTCTGACTAAGCTAACTAGGAAAAACACCTCTTTTTCATGGACCCGAGTGTGAAAAGAGCTTTCAAGAGCTGAAACACAAGCTAACCTCAACCCCGTTTTAGTGTTACCCGACCCCAATGTGCCTTTCGAAGTGTACTGTGATGCTTCGAGGAAGGGTTTGGGTTGTGTACTGATGAGGATAGGCAAGTGGTGGCCTATGCATCAGGCAACTCAAGCCACATGAGGCAAATTACCCCACCCATGACCTTGAGTTAGCCGCGTCGTGTTTGCTCTAAAGATTTGGAGACACCATTTATACGGAGTGAGGTTTGAGGTGTTTTCTCACAAGAGTTTGAAATATCTCTTTGATCAAAAAGAGCTAAACATGAGGCAAAGAAGGTGGATGGAGTTTTTAAAAGATTATGATTTTGGTTAAACTATCATCCAGGTAAAGCTAATGTTGTAGCTGATGCCCTAAGTAGGAAATCCTTACAAGTGTCCCGTTGATGGTGAAAGAGATTGAGTTAATTGAGCAATTTAGAGACCTCAACCTAGGAATGACCTTGACCACTAAGGGCATAAGAGCTTGTCACCTTAGTGTGACAAGTGAATTCAAGGAAAGAATTGCTCAAGCCCAAAGGAAGATAGAGAATTTCAAGAGACCTTAGAGGCGGAAGAGCTGAAAGTTGAAAGGTTTTACCCAAGGGAATGATAGTTTATGGAGGTTTGAAGGTCGTATATGTGTACCTGCTAGTGGTGACCTCCGAAGGATATTTTGGAGGAAGCCCATAAGAGTCATTTCACCCTCCATCCTGTGCCACCAAGATGTATCAAGATTTGAGGAAGATGTTCTGTGGCCTGGATTGAAAAAGGATGTGTGCACATGGGTGAATAAATGCTTGGTATGTCAAAAGGTGAAGATTGAGCACCAAAGACCCTCTGAATGTTGCAACCCCTATCAATCCCCGAGTGGAAGTGGGATAGATCTCCATGGATTTTGTAACTGGACTACCGAGGACCCAAGCGAATCATGACGCCATTTGGGTAATAGTGGATCGGTTGACTAAGTCAGCTTTTTACCTATTAAGGTGACTTATTCCTTGGATAGGTTAGCACAGTATATATTCAGGAGATAGTAAGGTTACACGGAGACCGTCGACATAATCTCGGATCGAGATCCGCGATTCACGTCACGGTTTTGGGGAGCCTTTCAGAAGGCGTTTGGTTCAAAGCTGTGTTTGAGCACGGCTTATCACCCCAAACGGACGGTCAATCTGAAAGAACTATCCAAACTTTGGAGGACATGTTGAGGGCATGTGTTTTAGATCAAAGAGAGAGTTGGGATAAGTACCTGCCATTATTGAATTTGCATATAACAACAGTTATCATGCAAGTATCGGTATGGCACCATACGAGGCCCTCTATGGACGGAAGTGTCAATCACCTCTATGTTGGTATGAGCCCGGAGAGCAAAGTCTACTTGGACCGGATATTGTGAGGGAAACGACGGAACAAATCAAGAAGATTAGGGATAAGATTCTCACTAAAGTCGAGAAAACTATGCGACAAGCGGCGAAAACCGCTAGATTTTCAAGAAGGGGACCATGTGTTCCTAAGAATCACCCCCACCACATGCATAGGCCGAGCAATGAAAGTAAAGAAATTGAGCCCAGATTTCTTGGTCCATTTGAAATCCTTAGCAAAATAGGATCTGGAGCCTACCGTATAGCCCTACCCCGAGTCTCTCCAACCTTCATGATGTTTTCCATGTCTCCCAGTTAAGGAAATATCATTCTACCCAAGTCATGTACTAGAGCCAGAACATGTACAATTAAGAGATGACCTAACGTTTAACTTACCACCCACGAGAATCGTTGACCGAGGAGTTAAGCAGTTAAGAACAAGGTCTTACCCCTAGTCAAAGTAGCATGGGGACGAGGTGAAACCAAGAAGTTACATGGGAGCTGGAATCAGATATGCACAGGATCCAGAGCTATTCTCAGGTAACGAATTTCGAGGGCGAAATTCTTTTTAAGGAGGGGAGTAATGTAACGCCCAATTTTTACTGTAATTTTTACTATCATTAGGAATTACCGAATTACCGTAGGTAAATATTATATAAAATTTGAGACCAAACAATCCTTAATAAAGGAATATAACGTTAGAAGAGAAGTTAGGAGCAATTCGTGCAAGTATTGCAAACCCCAATTTTCTACGTGTAAAATGACCAAAATGCCCCTGAGGTTATTTTACTGAGAAAATGAGGATCGTGGGCCCCACCCATCCTCAAGGGGATGTTTTGATGTTAATAAGGGATTGTTTGTGTTATGTGTGTTAATAGAGGAGAAGAATCCTAATTTTGAGCTTCGACGCGAAATGACCAAAACGCCCTTGCGGCGTTTTTTTGCGTGCCGCTAGCCGAACCTCACTAAAATGTGTTAAAAGGTGTTTTTAAGCCATGATTAACCATTGGTTAAGCTCGGGTCTCGGGCAATTTTTAAGTAAAATGACCGTTTTGCCCCTTCTTAGTTTACAAATTTTGAGATTTTTGATTCGTCTAACGAAACCTAAGCAATATTAGGCTCAAATTAAAGCTTATTAAATTCTAATTATTAATCTAGAGTCAAAATTATTTATTTAGATTGATTAGAACCTAAAATTGCTTAAAACACCCAAATTGCTTAGTAATTCACTTAAACCCTTAACCGTAAATTCTCTAAATTGCATGAATACCTTGCCTACACCTAAATAATACATGGAACACACAAAATCCTCTTCCACAAGGCTGTAATGCACGAAATTATTGAGTAATAAGTCAGAAAATTATTACACAAAAATCCAAAGAATGAAAACAAAGAATCATGAAAACATGGAAACATGATTCCATGTTTTAAGCCACCAAACAAAATGATTTTTCTTCCTTATTTTTTTCTCTAATTTTTGGTCAGATTTCTTTCCTTCCTTTGTCCATTTATGAGCTGCAAAATCTCTATAAATAGGCATGCTTGAAGATAGTTTAGATGCTTAGTTCATAACTTACACAAATTCTAGTTTTAGGAGCACCAAAAGCTCTCATTTCCTCCTCCTCTTGGCTGAATTCTTTCTTCAAGTTTTCAAGAATATTTTCTTTCATTTCACTCAAGGAAACCAAGTTCTCTTCCTTTCCTTCAAATCAGATTAGGTAGGGAGTTGTTTTTAAGTTTATTTCTATGCTTTGCTAAGTGTTGTTCTTGGTTCAAAATGATGATTTCATGGATTTTCTCTAGTTTTTCCATTTGGTTTTCTTCTTCCTTTTTCTTTGAACAATTCAGCCATATGGCCTAGGTGGGACTAAGATGATGGCTTGATGATGAGGACCTTGAGGGTGGGTTGTGAATCCATCACAAGTTAGGCCTCTAAAGCTTGAAAGTTCCACTTGATGCAAAACTTTAAAGAATAATATTTTTATGATGTTTTTATGATCTTGAGTTTAGAACTTGAAAGATGTATTTTTCACTTTGTCTTGCTAAGATATATTGGGTTGAATTTATATTTCTCTAAAGTCTTGGAGGAGCTCTAGTAAAGAAATAAAATGAACTTGCATCCATGTTTAAGTTTATGCCTTGCATAACCATGTTTACTTTCTATGTCATCACTAAATTCTCAAGAATGAATAAATGAACTTGCATATTCATGTTTAAATTTCCAAGCTTGCATTTCATGTTTAAATTTCAAGTTGTCACTTAATCTCTAAAGATAATAAAGAAGTTGCATCTCATGTTTATTTTATGCTCTCACTTTATTTTATAATGGCTAAAAGAATCAATGCATGGCATGTTTATTTTATGTCATCACCTAAAAATCCTAGAGCTCAAAGACTTGCCCATGAATCACAAGCAAAGAAATAAGATAATTGGAGTTAAAGAATTTATTCTTTAAGAAGTCTTGAGAATTGGAGCTTAAAAAATGTAATTCTCATCTCCCTCACCGGTCCTGTGCGGACTACGCGCTTCCTTCTTAAGATTCTCTTCTCCCTCCACTGGTCCTGGACTACCGCGCTCAGTTTCTTGCATCATGTTTATATTTCAAGTTCTTGCATCATGTTTAATTTTCAAGTCATCACCTTAAATCTTAAAGATAAAGAAATGGATTTGCATATCATGTTTATAATTCCAAGTTATCACCTTATAAAGATAAGATTAAAATGAGGTTGCATAGCATGGTTATAATTCTAAGATATCACATAAATCTCTTAAGCTCAAGACTTGCTCCTTTTATCTTAAGTGAAATTTTAATTATGAATTCTTTAAAAAAGAATTAGTTTCTAAGTTTTAAATTTGCAAGGATTCTATGGAAACTAATATTTTATGTTCACTTAAAATGTGATTTTATACAATTATATGAGGTTCATGATTCAAGATTAGTACCAATAAATGATGATGATTTAATATGTTTGAAGTTGTGATAATTATGGTTTATTGCTAAAGAATTTCTATGCATGTTAGAGATAAAACTAGCTTCCTAGATTTATGCAAGATAGAACTTTAGAAATGAAATTTATGCATTCTGAAGCCTTTAGTGTCCAGATTTATTATGTTTAGATAAGGGAGAATGATTCATAATTGGTTTAGTAATTAATTTTAGCATCATAGGGAAAACAAGAAATTAAAATTAACTTCTATGAAACCTTAAGAACATATGTATGCTACCCCATATAGTCTAATAATGTTCTTAAGGCTTATAATTGATGGTAATAATCCCTTAGATGCATAAGAATTAGTTTGATAATTAAGGTTAAAGAGTTGGTTATTTAAGGGTGTCCATTTTAGATGACATCTTTTGATGCTTTAATCTATAAGATGTATGATTAGAATTTGATATATTGAATATTTTGGCTTGCATAAGCTATAAACAATGAGAATGTTATGATCTTGATGATTATGATATAACATGTAAGACTTAATGACTTAAATTATGAGGAAAGACTTAAAGACTATAGAAAATATATGAGAAAATGATCCTTTGGACCCATCAAACTATAGGTGGTGAAAAGGTGATTCTTGCCCCTAGTCCGTTCTCTCAAAAGGGTAGAGTCGGAATTTTTACTTATCAAAAGGGATAAGTATATGCTAGTGACGACTAGCAAGGTATGAGCTCATAACCTAGATTACTCCCAAAAGGGTGGAGTATAGGGTGGCCCAGGAAAATGATGATGAAAGTAACTTTAAGTCACCTAAGAAACTAAGTAAATGCATTATGTGAATATGATGTTCTGCTATGCATAGTATTTATGAGATGATGATGAGAAATATGATGTTCTGCTATGCATAGTATTATGAAATGATGATGAGGAATATGATGTGATTTTATGCATAACTATGTTATTATATATGAAAGGAAAAGTTCATTATAAACATGACATGCTAAGTTTATGATGCATTATAAGACGCATGATTAAAACCGACGAACCTCGGAAGTATATTTTCGAACTTAATAAATCAATCTTAGCATGCTCACTATTTCATAATAACCCGAGGTTCCTGGGGACGATGATGATGACACAATGCATCATGAGGTGAGTACCCTACTGAGATTCTTTTTATAAGTTTCTCACTCCCTCTATTTTTCTTTCCATCTCGTCTTCAAAAATAGAGGAAGCGTTCGTGAATCACATTGAGGCTTTCACCGGTAGCTGAACTTGAATCCTGCTAGTTTCACTCGTATATTTCAGATATCTATCCCTATCCCTGGAGTGTTATTACTAGGTGCCATTAATGGATGTCCTTCCATCCATATATTATTTATGTTTTGTTAGATTGCCTACACTTAGTCTTATTCTGTTGGTAGGCAAAATATCTATATGATATGTAATTATGGATGTTGTATGATGGAGCCAATATGATGTGTGATGTTTGTAAATTCCTTGTGTCTTTTAAATTTTGCTAAATCATTCACGTTATGCGCGGCTCACGTTTTCAATTATGTTTAAAAAAAAATGGCTCGTAATTTCACTAAGTATTTTCAAAGCATGATTAAGGAACTGAAGCAAAGAGTAAAGTCTAGTAATTAATCAGATACCTAGGTGTATTGGGTTAATTATTAGGGTGTTACATTTTGGTATCAGAGGTTTCGGTTCTATGAGCCTGAATTGGACTGGCTATGCTTCTAAAGCATAATACGTTAGTAATGTCATGTGTAGATGTTTATCATTAGGATGAGCTTGAGGATTAGAAATACATGACTACTGGATGTTGAAAGTGCCATGGTAACTTGCTCACTTTGCATGGAATATTGGGCTTGATCACCTCAGTGTTGCCGTTTTGTGTGTATAGGGACCAATGGCACGACGACAACAGACGGAGCGCGGCAGAATAACCAAGATAATGAGACCGCTGAAGCACTTCGCGACGTAGCAAGGACCATGAGAATGATGATGGAACGATGGATCAGAATCGTCAAGCTAATATAAATCAAGGACATGAAATTCCCGAACATGCTCGTTTCGGGGAATTTCTAGGCGAATCCACCTGTTTTCAAGGGACCCTGAATCCTAATGTAGCAGATGAATGGATTCAAATATGAGAAGGTCTTTGCTGGAGTTCCATGTTCCGAGGAGCGAAGGTCACTTTTGCCACCCACATGCTTGAGGGTGATGCTGGCTTTGGTGGATGGTGTTCAAGACTCTGGAGGCAACCGAAGTGGACATTGATTGGGAATTATTCAAGGTCCATTTTTACGAGAGTACTTTCCGAGTCGGTTAGAAATGCTAAGGACATTGAATTCATGCAACTTGTCCAGGGGAATATGAATGTGGCTCAGGATATGCAGATTTGAGGAACTCATTAAGTTCTCAAGGATGTACCAAGGTAACCCTGATGAGTATTGGAAATGCATTAAATACGAGTCAGGGTTAAAGGAGAACTTAATGTGGAGTTGCGCACTTGGAATGGGATTTCTCTACCTTAGTCAACAAATGCCGCATCATTGAAGAAGGAGAGAAGCTGGGTACTTCAAAGTCTGAGAATATCATCAAAAAGCTGACACCTCAAGGTCAACAGTTCAAGAGGCAAAATCGACCTCCATTTCCACATCAATCAAGATCACAAGTGCCACAAAGGAACTTTCATCAAGGAAGACCAAACAACAACAACAACCGCTATAATAATCCCAGCAACAATCGCAACAACAACAATAATAACAATAAAGGGAAAGCACCACAAAGAGGTCCAGCACCTCCACGACCCGTGCCATCCATGGAATGTCCCAAGTGCGGCAAGAATCATGGGAGCATGCCATGTCGAGCCGGAACAAACGTGTGCTATCGGTGTGAAAACCAGGTCATTACTCAAGAATGCACAGAAAGGAACCCGCCAACCCCCAATCCCAAGCCAGGAATACCAAGGAAGGGTATTCACCGTTAATGCTGAAGAAACGACAAAGTCACGAAATCTCGTGGAAGGTAAGTGTAATATGTATGGTAGAAACTTAATTGTACTGTATGATTCTGCGCTTCCCATTCTTTTATCTCCCACTCGTGTGTTAAAACCCTTAACTTGCATATAACTGAGCTTCCTTTTGACCTTATTGTTTCTACCCTCCTGGAAAACCCGTTAGGACTTGTAAATGTTGTTTAGATTGCCATTTTGTTATTGAGAATAGATCATTTGTTTTAGATCTCATTTGCTTACCCATGCAAGGTTTAGATGTGATTCTTGGCATGGATTGGCTTGAAGCCAACCGTGTACTGTTAAACCCTATGAGAAAACCATTACTTTTCTTCCGTTCCCATTAGACCTAAGAAACCCATAAGTCTTTACATAACGCGGAGAAATGGACTGTGTAAGGGTGAGAGTAAAGGTTATATTTTCTTAGCTGCTAGTGATGAGACTTTGAGCAAAGTATCGATGAGATACCGATAGTAAGAAATTATCCCGAAGTATTTCCAGAATGAGATACCAGAGTTTCCCCAAGAGAGATAGAGTTTTCCATAGAATTGCTTCCGGTGCAGGTCCCATATCCATAGCCCCATCAGGATGTCCCCATTAGAGTTGACCGAGTTGAAAGCTCAAGTTGGAGGATTTATTGGAGAAAAAGTTTGTTAGACCTAGTGCGTCACCTTGGGGAGCCCCGTGTTGTTTGTGAAGAAAAGGATGGGAGTATGAGGATGTGTGTTGACTATAGGCAATTGAATAAAGTGACAGTGAAGAACAAATACCCTTTGCCTAGGATAGATGACTTGATGGACCAGCTTAAAGGGCAGTGTTTTCTAAGATTGATTTGAGGTCAGGTTACCACCAGATTAGGGTGAGAGATGAAGATATACCAAAACGGCCTTTCGTCCAATAGGCCATTTTGAGTTTGAGTAATGTCCTTTGGATTAACCAATGCTCCGGCAATTTTTATGGATTACATGAATAGGATCTTTAGACCATATTTAGATCAGTTTGTGGTTGTCTTATAGATGACATTCTCATCTACTCTAAGACCCACGAGGAGCATGAACGCCACCTAACTATAGTACTGGAAATCCTAAGGAAAAGAAACTATATGCCAAGCTTTCTAAGTGTGAATTCTGGTTGGATGAGGTGAAATTTTTAGGGCATGTAGTATCTAAGAAAGGAATTGCTGTAGATCCTAGTAAGGTGGAAACGGTTGTAAACTGGGAAAGACCAACCACGGAATGAAGTAAGGAGCTTCTTAGGTTTAGCTGGTTATTACCGTCGGTTTATCAAGGGATTTTCCCAGATTTCCCTTCCTCTGACTAAGCTAACTAGGAAAAACACCTCTTTTTCATGGACAGGAGTGTGAAAGAGCTTTCAAGAGCTGAAACACAAGCTAACCTCAACCCCGTTTTAGTGTCACCCGAACCCCAATGTGCCTTTCGAAGTGTCCTGATGCTTCGAGGAAGGGTTTGGGTTGTGTACCGATAGGATAGGCAAGTGGTGGCCTATGCATCGAGGCAACTCAAGCCACATGAGGCAAATTACCCCACCCATGACCTTGAGTTAGCCGCGTCGTGTTTGCTCTAAAGATTTGGAGACACCATTTATACGGAGTGAGGTTTGAGGTGTTTTCTGATCACAAGAGTTTGAAATATCTCTTTGATCAAAAAGAGCTAAACATGAGGCAAAGAAGGTGGATGGAGTTTTTAAAAGATTATGATTTGGGTTAAACTATCATCCAGGTAAAGCTAATGTTGTAGCTGATGCCCTAAGTAGGAAATCCTTACAAGTGTCCCGTTTGATGGTGAAAGAGATTGAGTTAATTGAGCAATTTAGAGACCTCAACCTAGGAATGACCTTGACCACTAAGGGCATAAGAGCTTGTCACCTTAGTGTGACAAGTGAATTCAAGGAAAGAATTGCTCAAGCCCAAAGGAAAGATACAGAATTTCAAGAGACCTTAGAGCGGAAGAGCTGATAAGTTGAAAGGTTTTACCCAAGGGAATGATAGTTTATGGAGGTTTGAAGGTCGTATATGTGTACCTGCTAGTGGTGACCTCCGAAGGATATTTTGGAGGAAGCCCATAAGAGTCATTTCACCCTCCATCCTGGTGCCACCAAGATGTATCAAGATTTGAGGAAGATGTTCTGGTGGCCTGGATTGAAAAGGATGTGTGCACATGGGTGAATAAATGCTTGGTATGTCAAAAGGTGAAGATTGAGCACCAAAGACCCTCTGAATGTTGCAACCCCTATCAATCCCCGAGTGGAAGTGGGATAGTATCTCCATGGATTTTGTAACTGGATTACCGAGGACCAAGCGAATCATGACGCCATTTGGGTAATAGTGGATCGGACTAAGTTCAGCCCACTTTTTACCTATTAAGGTGACTTATTCCTTGGATAGGTTAGCACAGTATATATTCAAGATAGTAAGGTTACACAAGACCGTCGACGATAATCTCGATCGAGATTCGCGATTCACGTCACGGTTTTGGGGAGCCTTTCAGAAGGCGTTTGGTTCAAGCTGTGTTTGAGCACGGCTTATCACCCCCAAACGGACGGTCAATCTGAAAGAACTATCCAAACTTTGGAGGACATGTTGAGGGCTTGTGTTTTAGATCAAAGAGAGAGTTGGGATAAGTACCTTACTGATTGAATTTGCATATAACAACAGTTATCATGCAAGTATCGGTATGGCACCATACGAGGCCCTCTATGGACGGAAGTGTCAATCACCTTTATGTTGGTATGAGCCCGAAGAGCAAAGTCTACTGGACCTGATATTGTGAGGGAAACAACGAACAAATTAAGAAAATTAGGGATAAAATTCTTACCCTCAAAGTCGCAGAAAAACTATGCGGACAAGCGCGAAACCGCTAGATTTTCAAGAAGGGGACCATGTGTTCCTAAGAATCACCCCCACCAGAGGCATAGGCCGGCAATGAAAGTAAAGAAATTGAGCCCAGATTTCTTGGTCCGTTTGAAATCCTTAGCAAAATAGGATCTGTAGCCTACCGTATAGCCCTACCCAGGAGTCTCCAACCTTCATGATGTTTTCCATGTCTCCAGTTAAGGAAATATCATTCTACCCAAGTCATATACTAAAGCCAGAACATGTACAATTAAGAGATGACCTAACGTTTAACTTACCACCCACGAACGTTAGGAGAAGTTAAGCAATTAAGAACAAGGCTGTACCCTAGTCAAAGTAGCATGGGGACGAGGTGAAACGAAGAATTTACATGGGAGCTGGAATCAGACATGCAAGCACAATACCCGAGCTATTCTAGGAACGAATTTCGAGGGCGAAATTCTTTTTAAGGAGGGGAGTAATGTACGCCCCAATTTTTATTGTAATTTTTACTATCATTAGGAATTACCGAATTACGTAGGTAAATATTATATAAAATTTGAGACCAAACAATCCTTAATAAAGGAATATAACGTTAGAAGAGAAGTTAGGAGCAATTCGTGCAAGTATTGCAAACCCAATTTCTGTACGTGTAAAATGACCAAAATGCCCTGAGGTTATTTTACTCAGAAAATGAGGATTGTGGGCCCCACCCATCCTCAAGGGGATGTTTTGATGTTAATAAGGGATTGTTTGTGTTATGTGTGTTAATAGAGGAGAAGAATCTCAATTTTGAGTTTCGACGCGAAATGACCAAAACGCCCATGCCTGTTTTAACCAATTTGCGTGCCGACTTAGCCCGAACCTCACTAAAATGTGTTAAAAGGTGTTTTTAAGCCATGATTAACCATTGGTTAAGCTCGGTGGTCTCGGGCAATTTTTAAGTAAAATGACCGTTTTGCCCCGTCTCTTGTAGTTTTACAATTTTTGAGATTTTTGATTCGTCTAACGAAACCTAAGCAATATTAGGCTCAAATTAAAGCTTATTAAATTCTAATTACTAATCTAGAGTCAAAATTATTTATTTAGATTGATTAGAACCTAAAATTGCTTAAAACACCCAAATTGCTTAGTAATTCACTTAAACCCTTAACCATAAATTCTCTAAATTGCATGAATACCTTGCCTACACCTAAAAAATACATGGAACACACAAAATCCTCTTCCACAAGGCTGTAATGCATGAAATTATTGAGTAATAAGTCAGAAAATTATTACACAAAAATCCAAAGAATGAAAACAAAGAATCATGAAAACATGGAAACATGATTCCATGTTTTAAGCCACCAAACAAAATGATTTTTCTTCCTTATTTTTTTCTCTAATTTTTGGTCAGATTTCTTTCCTTCCTTTGTCCATTTATGAGCTGCAAAATCTCTATAAATAGGCATGCTTGAAGATAGTTTAGATGCTTAGTTCATAACTTACACAAATTCTAGTTTTAGGAGCACCAAAAGCTCTCATTTCCTCCTCCTCTTGGCTGAATTCTTTCTTCAAGTTTTCAAGAATATTTTCTTTCATTTCACTCAAGGAAACCAAGTTCTCTTCCTTTCCTTCAAATCAGATTAGGTAGGGAGTTGTTTTTAAGTTTATTTCTATGCTTTGCTAAGTGTTGTTCTTGGTTCAAAATGATGATTTCATGGATTTTCTCTAGTTTTTCCATTTGGTTTTCTTCTTCCTTTTCTTTGAACAATTCAGCCATATGGCCTAGGTGGGACTAAGATGATGGCTTGATGATGAGGACCTTGAGGGTGGGTTGTGAATCCATCACAAGTTAGGCCTCTAAAGCTTGAAAGTTCCACTTGATGCAAAACTTTAAAGAATAATATTTTTATGATGTTTTTATGATCTTGAGTTTAGAACTTGAAAGATGTATTTTTCACTTTGTCTTGCTAAGATATATTGGGTTGAATTTATATTTCTCTAAAGTCTTGGAGGAGCTCTAGTAAAGAAATAAAATGAACTTGCATCCATGTTTAAGTTTATGCCTTGCATAACCATGTTTACTTTCTATGTCATCACTAAATTCTCAAGAATGAATAAATGAACTTGCATATTCATGTTTAAATTTCCAAGCTTGCATTTCATGTTTAAATTTCAAGTTGTCACTTAATCTCTAAAGATAATAAAGAAGTTGCATCTCATGTTTATTTTATGCTCTCACTTTATTTTATAATGGCTAAAAGAGTCAATGCATGGCATGTTTATTTTATGTCATCACCTAAAAATCCTAGAGCTCAAAGACTTGCTTATGAATCATAAGCAAAGAAATGAGATAATTGGAGTTAAAGAATTTATTCTTTAAGAAGTCTTGAGAATTGGAGCTTAAAAAAAATGTAATTCTCATCTCCCTCACCCGGTCCACTACCGCTCCGCTTGCTTAAGATTCTCTTCTCCCTCTCACTGGTCCTATGCAATTACCGCCGTTTCAGTTTCTTGCATCATGTTTATATTACAAGTTCTTGCATCATGTTTAATTTTCAAGTCATCACCTTAAATCTTAAAGATAAAGAAATGGATTTGCATATCATGTTTATAATTCCAAGTTATCACCTTATAATGACAAGATTAAAATGAGGTTGCATAGCATGTTTATGATTCTAAGATATCACATAAATCTCTTAAGCTCAAGACTTGCTCCTTTTATCTTAAGTGAGAATTTTAATCATGAATATTCTTTCAAGTTTAGCAAAAAGAATTAATTTTTAAAAGAGTTTTAAAGCTTTGCAAGGATTCTACGGAAACTAATATTTTATGTTCACTTAAAATGTGATTTTATACAATTATATGAGGTTCATGATTCGGCTTCTGATGAGATTAGTACCAATAAATGATGATGATTTAATATGTTTGGAGTTGCGATAATTATGGTTTATTGTTAAGAGAACGATTCTATGCATGTTAGTGACAAAACTAGCTTCCTAGAACAACCTTAAATCTAGAATTTACCTAGTCTTTGACCCCTTTAAGTTTATCCAATGCCAAATCTGTTTTAGTATGATATAATTCTGTTTAAGATTGGTTAAGCCATGAAAAATTTGGTAACAATTAGTGTAGGATTATCGAACACTAAAAATGAAACTAGCAACTAGAAAACCATAAAAGCAAGATTTCTAGAACTTTAGAGAATGAAATTTATGTATTCTGTCCAGAGTCTTAGTGATTTTAAGAACCAGATTTTATCATATTTAGATAAGGGAGAATGATTCATAATTTGTTTAGTAATTAATTTTAGCATCATAAGGAAAGACGGTAATGAGAAAGGGTTAAAAACGCAACTTCTAACAGTAAAACCT
>JAMLFY010000940.1:0-20092 GCA_030441495.1 Dalbergia oliveri
GAACCTAAGCAATATTAGGCTCTAATCGAAGATTAATTTATTTCGATAATTAATCTAAGTCAAAATGATTTATTAAGGTTAATTAGAACCTAAGATTGCTTAGATAAACTCTAATTGTATTCTTTAAATTCAAGATTGCTAGTCATGGAATCTTGAATAGTGTTTTCTCTCTTCCTTAAATTAAGGAATTGAGCCATACCTCATTTGACCAAAAGAATTATTTTAAATTACTAATCTAATAAGATCACCCTCCTAATCAAGTCTTGAACCATTAATTAACCATTTTCTCACCTAAACACTTGCTTAAACTCCTAATCAAAACCCTAATCAAAGAAACACTTAAACACATCCTAAACCACAATTACATGAACAAAAATCCCTTCCCTTTGGCTGATGAGGCCAGAATGTTTCCCCAAATTTGCCCATCATGTGTTGTGATGCACACTCCAAAGGCCATGCCTACACCATACCTTGCCCATGCTTCAACATGCTTGCCATGCTTAAACCATACCTTTGTAAGAGATATTTCCTCCTCCTCCTCTCCAAAATGCGCGGGTTTCCCTCCTTGGAAGCCTCATGTTGAATTTTCCTATAAATACCAAGCCTTGATGAACCTTGTCACACTTTGGTTCACTTGGTAAGTTCACACTTCTTGCAAATTCTCTCATTCCTCTCAAATTCCCTCAACTTGGCTGATTTCTTCCTCAAGACTCCAAAAGGATTTCCTTCTCCTTCCATCTAGAAAACAAAGCTTTCTTACATCTCTTCAAGACTTCTTAAGGTAGGGGTTAAGTTTTGATGATTTTTGTTTGTGTTCTTCAAGAAAGTTCTAGTTTTTCTCTTGGTTTCAAACTCCTTTCCTTCCTCTTTCTTTCGGCCAAGAGGCCTTTTTACAAAAAGAATGTGAGCTTGATGATGAGGTTTCAAGATAATGATTTGTTGTTGTCATGTGAGAAACCTCTAAAGCTTGAAACAACTTGGTCTTGGACCATACATGCTTGGATTTCCTTTCTTTTCTTGGCTTAAGTTTCGGTTTTTCCTTTCCTCTTTCCTTTAAGGATTTTCAGTTTTTCTTCTATGGATTTGAACAAAGTTTGTAAAATATGTCTAGTAGATCACGAAAGTTTTGTTAAGAAAGTTAATCTCATGATTTCAAAGAGCTCTAGGCTTACCCTTGCCAACCTTAAAGTTGGTCGGCGTTCTAGAATCCGCGCTAGATTGAAGCCTATGAGCAATAAAATAAAGAATATGACTTAGTTCTTGTAGTTTTGTTTAGACAAAGTGATGAACTTTGGTCCATTTCCTTAAGCTTGATGGTGAGTTCAAACCTTAAGATTTCTCTTGAAGTCTAGGTGCTAAGAACTCTAAAGCTTGCCTTATGATGCATAATGGGTTGAGGTTTATGTTCCTCTAAAAGTCTTGCAAGAGCTCTAGCTAAGACAAAAACAAGATGCATTCATGTTTAAATTTATGTCTTGCATCTCATGTTTATTTTGATGTTATCACTAATTTCACAAGAGTAAATGAATGAACTTGCATTACCATATTTAAATTCCAAGCTTGCATTTCATGTTTATATTTCAAGTCATCACTTAATCCTTGAAGATAATAATGAAGTTGCATCTCATATTTATTTTATGCTCTCACTTTACTTTCTAATGAAGAGTAAAATAAAGTGCATGGCATGTTTAAGATTTTGTCATCACCTAAACACTCTAGAGCTCAAAGACTTGCCCTAAGTATCCTAAAAAGGAAACTCCATTCAAAAAGAAATGGATGAGTTTTGGTATGAACCAACAATGGTTTGATTTTGTAAAATACATGAATAATTTTCAAGGAAATGTTGGAAAACTGTTTTATGAGGTCTCAAGAGGTTTAAAATAGTTTGGAATGTGTCAAAATCATGTTTTCTCAATTTTAGGAGGTTCTGGTCATCGTTACCACCCATGTAATCGATTACCAAAGGTTTTGGAAGGACTTTTGGTTCTGGTAATCGATTCCAGAGGCAGTGTAATGATACTGCGGCTTTTCATGCCCAGAACCTCTTTTGGAAACCCTATAATCGATTACTTATAATGTAATCGATTACAAATGTTCTTTACTTTTAGGAAACAGATTTAACCCTAAGTAATCGATTACCGTCGTATGTAATCGATTACCCTATGTTCCTTACTTTTCGAAACATATTTAACCCTACGTAATCGATTCCATTATGTGTAATCGATTCCAAGTTGTTGAAAACCCGAATGAATTGAGCTCCTGGTAATCGATTACTAGGAACATGTAATCGATTACCAGAACACTTTTGTTTCAGAAACATTCCAAGAGAAAACTAGTAACTTATATGCATTTCAACCCAAGAGATTATGTGATCTTATGGGTTCATGATTGGTTCTATGTTTGGCTCCTGTATAAATGCTGTTCTAAGGTGTTAAATGTGTAAAATTATGTTGAGTGAAGCAAGGATCGATTTAGAGAAGCTAGTAAAGAATAAGTAACTAAAAAGGGACTTGAGATGAGAATTCTAGAACACCTTAATACAAAATGCAAATCTGTTCTAGCATGGTTAATTCAGGGATAAATGATTCATAATTAGTAAGACATGTACAAGATCCCTTCATAAATGATTAGGTGCTAATTTCTAAGTATAAGATGATGATAAGAGATCTAAGTGGTTTATAACTTAGAGAACATGCCTAGGAATCCCTCATAATTGATCTAAGAATTAATTATGGAGTCTTAGCGAAGATGGATCTTAAAAGGGTCACGAATGGAGATTCTAGAGCCCTTAAGCAAAATAATATATTTTCTCCCTTTATGTTGAGTGCTGAGTGGAATCTTGGTGAGTTCAAATCTTAGAGGAAAAGTTTAAGTGCCAACCCCTTGAGGGTAATAATAATGCAAATACAAGTTTAAAGCCCGAAAGGGGCAAAGCATAAGATACTCTGAAGATAGGTGGACGAGAGTATGATTATGATGATGAACCTCGTGCACACTTATGATGATGTGATTATGTTAGTTCCTTGAGCATGAAACTTTATATGCATAATTTGATGAATTGTTGTGTTTGAGATGCATAATGTTTCAAAGATATGAATGAAATTGAGAAATATGCTCATGTGAACTAGAAAGTTGTGGCAATGAGAAAGTTCCATGAAAATGATGCATGTGACTGAAATTATGTGGCATGACTCAAATTTGAGGAAATTCGAAAATACTGTTTTATGCCGAATTTCCGTCAAATGAGAGGGACAAAAGAAAGTTTTTGAGAAATATGAAGTTTAAAGTTATATAGGAACGCATTTCTCCTACTAGGAATGAGAGAAAGTAAACCCGTGGGGGGTATGGACGTCGAGCCATCCAGAAGCGGACAAAGTAGCTGGTCTTAACCAGTCGATGCGTTTCGAAGAAGGAGAAAGTCCCATGATGGGTGATCCTTAGCCCCCTACCCGTACTCGGGAGTCGGGATTATGATATTTATGATTCGCTTATCAAGAGGATAAGTAAGAACTAGTGACGACTAGTTAAGGTATGAGCTCATAGCCTAGCTTAAGGGGTGCGGTTACTATATTATTGGTGACACAAGTATGAGAAAAGGAAAGATGTTCAAAGAAAAGTTTCATGCCACACAATGTTGTTTGAATTATTGTTTGATTTACCTAAAGTGCTACCATGCATCCATGAAACATTATGTTGCATACATGCATTAAGAATCATTATAAAAGACATGGACCTTGGACAACAACCTTTGCGAAAACCTCATAATGAACCTATGCATGCTCAACCTTTTCATAATAAACCCAAGGTTCCTGGGACGTAACGATGGCACTAGGATAGAGGACTCCCTCCTGAGATTCTTTAGTAAGAGTTCTCACCCCTCTCTCTTTCTTTGGGTACGTCTTCAGATATGAATGGCGTCGTTCGTGATTTTCATTGACCCGCCTACATGGGAGGTGCACTATGACCCCGAGCATCAGTCCTACCACTTCAAGGGTCATTGCGAGGTGCGCGTTTTGCATACGTGGGACGCCCTTTTGCTTTCCCCGTCTCCATTCGCTCGATCCGACTTCACCCTTTGGCGACGACCTCTCTGAGAGGACACGACCAGAGATGGGCGAGACCCGTGCCCAACCTTCCTCGTCGAGGTCGCGGAATATCCTGGGTATGTTCCCGTTCTCGATCAGGCTGATCCTTCGGAGGATCTCCCTTCGTTCCTATGGGTCACGGAGGAGGTAGTGAGGACACGGTCTAGCCGCGGCATGCGAGGCGTTGGACGCAGGAGAGGCGACCACGACGCGGAGGCCATGCTCCCCTCGATTCCCATGCCTAGATCTCCGCTTCGTCCTACATCCGAGGAGCTTCGTCAGTCGCGGGCTACATCTCCCGGCAGAGGGGCGTCACCAGTAGGCTTGGAGTGGGAGGGTAGTGATAGTTGGGTGTTTATCTTTTGGGATTATTACCATGTATTTGTCTTTATGTTTCCCATTGTACTGCAGCTCTCCCACTGATGGGTAAGACTTTATGTTTTATATTTACTGTTGTGATGTACTAAACTATATTATCTAATGTAATGAGGAATGATGTTTATGATGGATGTGTTCTTTAATGTTTATATTCTGTATGTTTTATTTATTCTTCCGCTTCACGTTGTTTATGTTACGCGCAAAGGCTCGCACTTTGGTTTATATAAATCATTTCAAAAAAAAAATTTACCCGTATTTCGCTAAGTATTTTATAAATGAATTTAAAGAGAAGTAATAACTAATAATTAGTCTTGATACGTCCTAGGCGTATTGGGGTTAAATATTAGGGTGTTACATTATGGTATAGACGAGTTGATTCTCACGACCTTGAGATTGGGTTCACCATGCTTAGAAGCATGTTACGTTAGTATGTCATGTGTAGTGCTTAGCTATTAGAGATAAGCTATAGGATGGCATTCATGACCTTCTACTTGCTGTGCCATGGTAACTAGCTCATTTAGTTTGGAATGTTGAGCCTGATCACCTCGGTATTTGTTGACTTGTGTGCTTAGGGACCAATGGCACCGGGACAGAATAGAACGACGCCGGGTGAACGAGAGATGAGGCTCCAGCTCCTTGTACGCGAATGGCAGGGCGATGGAACGCATGTTCGGCATGAATCACCAAGGACAGTGCTCAAGGTCCCCTCCTGGTCGAAGCTCTGGAACAAGCCCGTTTTGGGAGTTCGCAAGGCTAATCCCCAACCTTTCGTGGAGCTCTCGACCCGGACAAGGCTGATGAGTGGATCAAGAACATGGAAAAGATCTACTCCGTGGTTCCTGTTCGGAGGAACGGAAAGTCACCTCCTGCCTACATGATGGAAGCCGGCAGCATTTTGGTGGGCGGGCACCAAAGGCTGCTAGAAGCTACGGCGCGGCCATGGATGGAAGCTGTTTAAGACGTACTTCTATGAAAGTATTTCAGGAAATTCCGTAGAACGCCAAGGACATTGAGTTCATGCAGTTGGTCCAAGGTGGAATGTCTACGCCAGTACACGGCGAAATTTGAAGAGTTGATCAAGTTCTCACGGGTTTTCCAAGGGAACCCCGATGAGGTATGGAAGTGTGTTAAGTTCGAGGCCGGTCTAAGGGCCGAACTTAACTTGCTGTGGCACGCATGGAGATTAGGGACTTGGACCCTAGTCAACAAGTGGGAATCATGAAAGAAGGACAAGTGAGTGCCGGCAAGGGTGGATCGTCCAGATGGTTTGGGACCTAAAACCAGAAGTTCAAGCCATCAAATAGACTCAAATGAGGAACCACTACCATCCCTACCAATCCAATCAGTTCAAGCAACAACAACAACATCATCAACCACAACAACAAAGAACCCAACAATCAACCATCTCGGCAACACCCAAGGCCGCCGTCAGACCCCGCGGCGGAAACCGCAACCATCAACAAGGCGGAATGGGCGGTCCTCGCAATAACAACAACAATCAACAAGGAGGGCCCAATGGGAACAAGAACAAGGCACCCCAAGAGCCCTCCTCTTCCGGAGCACAAGTGTGGAGTGCCCCGCTGTGGAAAGAATCATGGCAGCCGTAGCCTAGGGCAAGGAGTGTGTTTAGATGTGGCAGCAGCTCGGCCACTATGCGGAAGGACCGGGAAGTAATGGAAGTCGTGAGTCAAAATCCCCGCCGCAACACCAAGGACGGAGTCTTTACCCAACGCGAGGGACGCACATGGATCCAACGACCTCATCGAAGGTAAGTGCGAACTAAATGGTAGAACCTTAACTGTGCTATATGACTCTGGTGCTACTCATTCTTTATCTCACATGCTAGTGTCGAGTCTCTAAATTTGCAAGTTTCTAAGCTTCCTTTGATCTCGTTGTTTCTCTCCTCAACGCGTCCTGTACATACATGTAACTGTTGTCTAAATTGCCATCTTACCGTTGAAAATAGATCTTTTGTCATAGATTTAATTTGTTTACCCTTGAAAGACATAGGCGTAATCCTTGGCATGGATTGGCTTTACGCTAACCATGTGTTGTACGCTGTTATCCAAAATCTGTTATTTCGTCATCCCCAGCAAGACTATTCAAACCTTGAAACTTTATGTGAATGTCGTAGATGTCTTCTGTAGTGGGGAGAAAACTAAGGGATATGTCCTTCTAGCTCAGCGAGGTAGACTTCACAGAACATAGATGACATTCCTATGGTAAGAAAGTACCCAGAAGTATTTCAGATGAGACAGAAATTCCTCAGAAAGAGAGGTGGAGTTCTCCATCGAGTTGGTCCGGGAACGGGACCTATCTCGATAGCCCCGTATAGGATGTCACCCTTGGAGTTGAAGGAATTGAAAACCATTGGAAGAGTTGTTAAAAAGAGTTTTTATAGACCTAGTGCCTACGGGTGGGGAGCCTCGGTTTTGTTTGTTAAGAAAAAGGATGGGAGCATGAGATTATGTATAGATTATAGGCAATTGAATCGTGTGAATTGAAAAATAAATACCCTTTGCCTAGGATTGATGATCTTATGGACCAAGTTGAAAGGAGCGGTGGTATTCTCCAAGATTGATTTGAGGTCAGGATACCACCAAATTGGAGTAGAGATGAGGATATACCTAAAACCGCCTTTAGGACACGGTTGGACACTTTGAGTTCGCCGTGATGTCCTTTGGAATGACAAATGCACCCGCAATGTTTATGGACTATATGAATAGGATCTTTAGACCCTATTTAGATAAGTTCGTGGTTGTTCATAGATGACATACTCATCTATTCAAAGACTCACGAGGAGCATGAAAGTCACCTGAAGTTGGTTTTAGAGGTGTTGAAAGAAAAGAAGTTGTATGCTAAGCTCTCTAAGTGTGAATTCTGGTTGGAGGAAGTGAAGTTTTTGGGACATGTAGTATCAAAAGGAGGTATAGTTTTGACCCTAGTAAGATAGAAGCTGTAATGAATTGGGATAGACCGACCACCGTATAGAAATACGGAGCTTTTGGGTTTAGCGGGCTATTACCGTAGGTTTATCAAAGGTTTTTCCAGATTGTCTTCCATTAACCAAGCTAACTAGGAAGAACACCCGTTTTCATGGAATCCCGATGTGAAAAGAGCTTCCTAGAGTTAAAGGAAAGGTTGACCTGAACCCCGTTTTGGTTTTGCCCGACCCCGATGTCCCTTCGAGGTATATTGTGATGCTTGAGGGAAAAGGTTTAGGATGTGTATTGATGCAAAATAGGCAAGTGGTAGCCTATGCGTCTAGACAACTCAAGCCTCATGAGGTTAATTACCCTACCCATGACCTAGAGTTAGCCGCCATAGTGTTTGCCTTGAAATAGGAGGCATCACTTGGAGTGAGGTTTGAAGTTTTCTCCGATCATAAGAGTCTTAAGCATCTCTTTGATCAAAAAGAGCTAAACATGAGGCAAAGAAGGTGGATGGAGTTCTTAAAGGACTATGATTTCGGCCTAAGTTACCACCCAGGCAAAGCCAATGTGGTTGCCGATGCCTTGAGTCGAAAATCATTACGCTTATCCCACATGATGGTCAAGGAAGTTGAGCTCATAGAGAAGTTTAGGGACATGAATTTGGGGTGTCAATAACGAAAAGAGTGTGAAGATGTGTCATCTTATAGTAACAAGTGGGTTTAAACAAAGGGTGATGATGGCACAAGTAGAGAATGAGGAGTTTAGGGAGAGACTCTAGACGCGGTTAAGGCTGGAAAGCTTAAAGGTTTTGAGCAAGGGGCAGATGGATTGTGGAGGTTTGAAGGGCGGATGTGTGTACCGCAAGATGGTGACCTCAGAGAGAGTATCTTGGAGGAGGCCCATAAAAGCCACTTCATCCATCCTGGTGCCACCAAGATGTATAAGGATTTAAAGAAGATGTTTTGGTGGCCGGATTAAAAAGGGACGTGGTAGCCTGGGTTAGTAAGTGCTTGGTCTGTCAAAAGGTGAAGATTGAGCACCAAAGCCTTCAAATGTTGCAACCTTTGCTTATCCCCGAATGGAAGTGGGATAGTATATCTATGGATTTTGTGACCAGCCTACCAGAACCCACCGGCATGACGCTATATGGGTAATAGTGGACAGGTTAACCAGAGTCGGCCCATTTCCTACCCATCAAGTTAACCTTTTCCCTAGATAGTTGGCCTAGTTGTATATCCAAGAGATAGTAAGGTTACACGGAGTTCCAGTCGATAATCTTGGCGGAGATCCGCGATTTACGTAGCATTTTTGGGAAGCCTTTCAAAGGCGTTTGGTTATAAGTTGTGCTTAAGCACGGCTACCCGGCAAACGGGACAATTAGAAAGAACTATCCAAACATTGGAGGATATGCTAAGGGCATGTGTTTTGATAAAAAAGGGAGTTGGGATAAGTACCTCCCCCGCTTGGAGTTCGCGTATAACAACGGTTATCATGCGAGTTTCGATATGGCACCTAGAGGCCTTGTATGGAAGGAAGTGTCAATCGCCTTTGTGTTGGCATGATCTCGAGAACAAAGCATTTTGGGACCGGTGTGAGGGAAACCACGAGCAAATAAAAATGATCAAGGATAGAATCTTGGTGCTCAAAGCGGACAAAGAGCTATGCGGACGCAATTGAACCGTTAGAATTACAAGAAGGTGAGCATGTTTTCTTGAGAATAACTCCCACTCCAGGAATAGGTAGAGCCATGAAAATCAAGAAATTGAGTCCAGATTTCTCAACCTTTGAAATCCTTAGAAGTGGGCAAGCGGAATAAAATAGCCTACCTCCAGAATTGTCAAATCTTCATGACGTCTTCACGTCTCCAGCTGAGAAAATCAAGTCGACCTAGCCATGTGTTAGAGCCGAACATGTACAGTGAGGAGGACCTAACTTTGAACTCCCACCCGGGACGTGAGCCGTGGGTTAGCGGTGAGGATAGTCGTTCCTTGGTGAAAGTCGCGTGGGCAGCAAGACGAAGGACACAAAGTTGGAATCAAGATCTGTGAATATCCGACTTTTAAGTAACGATTTAAAGACGAAATTCTTTAAGGAGGGGAGTAATGTAAGCCCGATTTCTCCTGTAAGACAATGACCAGAAATGCCCTAAGTCATTTTCAAAATTAAAGGGCAGTTGCCGGCAACCTCCGATGGGCAACTTGATGTTTGAAGGGGATTATGGTGTTATGAATGATATCCAGGAGGGAACCTTTTTGGATCCAAAGCTAAAATGACCAAATACCCTCCTGTGTCTACCTAAAGGATGCCGTTTAGCCAAGGAACTTCCAAAGTTTAGAATGATGTTTATGAGCAATGTTTGATGTTTAGTGAGCCTGGAAGGTCCGCAAGTTTCAGTGCAAAATTACCATTTTGCCCCTAAAGGATGTCCAGGTGCGCCTAATGTAACGCCCCAATTTTCCTGTAATTTTTACTATCATTAGGAATTACCGAATTACCGTAGGTAAATATTATATAAAATTTGAGACCAAACAATCCTTAATAAAGGAATATAACGTTAGAAGAGAAGTTAGGAGCAATTCGTGCAAGTATTGCAAACCCAATTTCTGTACGTGTAAAATGACCAAAATGCCCTGAGGTTATTTTACTAGAAAATGAGGATCGTGGGCCCCACCCATCCTCAAGGGGATGTTTTGATGTTAATAAGGGATTGTTTGTGTTATGTGTGTTAATAGAGGAGAAGAATCCTAATTTTGAGCTCACACGCGAAATGACCAAAACGCCCTTGCGGTTTTTTAACTTTGATTTGCGTGCCTGAGCCCGAACCTCACTAAAATGTGTTAAAAGGTGTTTTTAAGCCATGATTAACCATTGGTTAAGCTCGGTGGTCTCGGGCAATTTTTAAGTAAAATGACCGTTTTGCCCCGTCTTTGTGAAGTTTTACAAATTTTGAGATTTTTGATTCGTCTAACGAAACCTAAGCAATATTAGGCTCAAATTAAAGCTTATTAAATTCTAATTACTAATCTAGAGTCAAAATTATTTATTTAGATTGATTAGAACCTAAAATTGCTTAAAACACCCAAATTGCTTAGTAATTCACTTAAACCCTTAACCGTAAATTCTCTAAATTGCATGAATACCTTGCCTACACCTAAAAAATACATGGAACACACAAAATCCTCTTCCACAAGGCTGTAATGCACGAAATTATTGAGTAATAAGTCAGAAAATTATTACACAAAAATCCAAAGAATGAAAACAAAGAATCATGAAAACATGGAAACATGATTCCATGTTTTAAGCCACCAAACAAAATGATTTTTCTTCCTTATTTTTTCCTCTAATTTTTGGTCAGATTTCTTCCTTCCTTTGTCCATTTATGAGCTGCAAAATCTCTATAAATAGGCATGCTTGAAGATAGTTTAGATGCTTAGTTCATAACTTACACAAATTCTAGTCAGGAGCACCAAAAGCTTTCTTTCTTTCTTTCTCTTGGCTGAATTCTCCCTTCAGCTTTTCAAGGATATTTTCTTCATTTCACTCAAGGAAACCAAGTTCTCTTCCTTTCTTCAAATCAAATTAGGTAGGGAGGTGTTTCTAAGTTCATTTTATGCTAAGACAAGTTATGTTTCTAGCTCAAAATGATGTTTTCATGAGCTTTCTTTTAAGTTTTCATTTTCAGTTTCTTCTTCCTTTCTTTTTAAAGTATTTTGGCCATATGGCCTAGCTTATGATGAGACCATGGTTTGATGATGAGATTCTTGAGTGTTGGTTGCAAAGCTTTCACAAGTTAGATCTCTAAAACTTGAAGGTTTCACTAGTTTCCAAAGCTTCTAAAATTTCAGTTTTTCTTTCCTTATTTTCCTTTCATGGTTTCGGCCAAATGGCCTAGGAAGGAATGAAATGATGGCTTGATGATGAGGACCTTGAATATGGGTTGTAAATCCATCACAAGTTAGGCCTCTAAAGCTTGAACATTCCATTTAATGCAAAACTTTAAAGAATAATGTTTTTATCTTGAGGTTTGAATATGAAATATGTATTTTTACTTTGTCTTGCTAAGATACATATATTGGGTTGAAAACATAATTCTCTTAAAGTCTTGAAGGAGCTCTAGTAAAGAGATCAAGTGAACTTGCATCCATGTTTAAGTTTATGCCTTGCAAACCATATTTATTTTATGTCATAACTAAATTCTCAAGAATAAATAAATGAACTTGCATATCTCATGTTTAAATTTCAAGCTTGCATTTCATGTTTAAATTTCAAGTTGTCACTTAATCTCTAAAGATAATAAAGAAGTTGCATCTCATGTTTATTTTATGCTCTCACTTTATTTTATAATGGCTAAAAAGTCAATGCATGGCATGTTTATTTTATGTCATCACCTAAAAATCCTAGAGCTCAAAGACTTGCCTATGAATCATAAGCGAAGAAATGAGATAATTGGAGTTAAAGAATTTATTCTTTAAGAAGTCTTGAGAATTGGAGCTTAAAAAAAATGTAATTCTCTTCTCCCTCACCGTCCTATGCGGACTACCGGCGCTCCGGTTGCTTAAGATTCTCTTCTCCTCTTTGGTCCTATGCGAATTCCGCGCTAAGTTTCTTGCATCATGTTTATATTACAAGTTCTTGCATCATGTTTAATTTTCAAGTTATCACCTTAAATCTTAAAGATAAAGAAATGGAATTGCATATCATGTTTATAATTCCAAGCTATCACCTTATAAAGATAAGATTAAAATAAGGTTGCATAGCATGGTAATAATTCAAAGATGTCACCTAAATCTCTAAAGCTCAAGACTTGCTCCTTTTATCTTAAGTGAAAGATTTAATTATGAACATTCTTTCAAGTTATAAATCGGTCCCATGGTTAAGTTAGGCCTAAAGTCCTATGACTTCTTTCAAGTTTAACAAAAAGAATTAGTTCTAAAAGAGTTTTAAAACTTTGTAAGAATTTTATGGGAAGCTAGTAATTTATGTGTACTTAAAATGTGATTTGATGCTTATTAAGAATTTGGTGTCATTGATTGATTCCCTGGTTTGTATGTTATAGTTGTTGTTGCAAACAATGAAAACTTATGCATGAAATAAAGACATATTCTGTTCCTGGAAGAAAGTGTATTCCTGTAAGAGTGCAATTTGGAAAGATTCTGGCTAAGGAAAGATTTGGTATTTAAGCGTGTCCATTGTGACCCACCTCTCTTTCCTGGAATCTCAGATGCATGATTCCAGTTGGTATATATTATTTTGGCATAAGACTATAAATGAGAAAATGTTATGATGATTATGAATGAAGAATTGTATTATGATATAACATGCAAAGACTTAAAGGTGACTCAAAATATATGAGAAAATGATCCTTTGGACCCATCAAACTATAGGCGGTGAAAAGGTGATTCTTGCCCCTAGTCTGTTCTCTCAAAAGGGTAGAGGAATTTTTACTTATCAAAAGGGATAAGTATATGGTGACGACTAGCAAGGTATGAGCTCATAACCTAGATTACTCCCAAAAGGGTGGAGTATAGGGTGGCCCAGGAAAATGATGATGAAAGTAACTTTAAGTCACCTAAGAAACTAAGTAAATGCATTATGTGAATATGATGTTCTGCTATGCATAGTATTTATGAGATGATGATGAGAAATATGATATTCTGCTATGCATAGTATTATGAAATGATGATGAGGAATATGATGTGATTTTATGCATAACTATGTTATTATATATGAAAGGAAAAGTTCATTATAAACATGACATGCTAAGTTTATGATGCATTATAAGACGCATGATTAAAAGGACGAACCTCGGTAAAGTATATTTTCGAACTTAATAAATCAATCTTAGCATGCTCACTATTTCATAATAACCCGAGGTTCCTGGGGACGATGATGATGACACAATGCATCATGAGGTGAGTACCCTCCTGAGATTCTTTTATAAGTTTCTCACTCCCTCTATTTTTCTTTCCATCTCGTCTTCAAAAAGGAGGAAGCGTTCGTGAATCACATTGAGGCTCTCACGGGTACTGAACTTGAATCCTGCTAGTTTCACTCGTATATTTAGATATCTATCCCTATCCCTGGAGTGTTATTACTAGGTGCCATTAATGGATGTCCTTCCATCCATATATTATTTATGTTTTATTAGATTGCCTACACTTAGTCTTATTCTGTTGGTAGGCAAAATATCTATATGATATGTAATTATGGATGCTGTATGATGGAGCCAATATATTATGATGTGATGTTTGTAAATTCCTATGTGTCTTTTAAATTTTGCTAAATCATTCACGTTAAGCGCGGCTCACGTTTTCAATTATGTTTAAAAAAAAAATGGCTCGTAATTTCACTAAGTATTTTCAAAGCATGATTAAGGAACTGAAGCAAAGAGTAAAGTCTAGTAATTAATCAAATCCTCCTAGGTGTATTGGGTTAATTATTAGGGTGTTACACCTTCAATTTTTACCTAACAAATGATTGAATAAACTCACAATAAAATTCAAAGTGATACTTCAATATGTTAGTAACTTCTTGTAAAAGTTTAAAGGCTAATTCAACATTTGCTATGATAATAAATTGGACAAGTCCTGCTTCAGTTACAACAATCAAGGACATAGTCTGCCTCATTTCGGTTTCTGATTTGAGGAATCAAACCTTAAAACTAATATCCAAGAAAATTCATGTAGTAATTTTAAGTGTTATCTTCAACATATAATTTTTATAGCTGATGAAAACTTACAAATATACAGAAAATTCATGAACCACTCCTGCCTCCAGGACAATAGAAATTCCAGAAACCTAGTCCAAACTTATTTTGATAAAAACCCTCTTTTAACACCATCCAAACACACCACAAAAAATCACACATCAATATCAACCAAAACAACCAGAAATTTGGACCTAGGTCATCCAAAGAATTAGAAAATTTTACAAGGAAAGGGCGAAACATCTTTAAGAGATTTGTGGCTCTTAACTCCAAAGGATGTTCTAAATGCTTTTGCTTCACTCAAAGCTTCCCTAACAACCCCAAACCCTTCCTTAACCTAAATTGTGTGCCCTCAAAGTTGGAAATAATGGATTCAAATTATAATTGGTTATATTTGTAGGTTATGATGAGTAGAATAAGTTTGGTGAAGGGAGTTTGTGGTTTCATCAAGTCTAGGCTAGGAAAATGGAGGTTTGAAACAAGTTTTGAGCTTGTGAAAAATGAAAACTTGAGTTGATTGTTATTCCTGGAAAATGGCAGAAAAATGAAAGCTTCATGGAGAAGTTGAGTTTGTGTTTTCTTACATTTAATGCATGGATGACATATTTCATAGTGAGTAAATTCTTAATCAAGAAAGTAAAATGGATGGCTAGGATTCAATCTTGTAATTCAAGATTGAATCTTGGCCTTGTGTTGATGGAATATACTTATCCATTTGTAATGATTAAAATATCTTAAATGTAAAATCGCACACTGAAATTTCCGCAGGGTAAACACTGTCCCGAATTCAAATCCTGAAAATTAATTTTAAGTATAAAATTATCATTCTCACCTATTTCTAACCCTATTCGCATGTTTTCCTAATTTCGGGCACCTCAAACCAATATAGGGTTTAACTGGGACGTGCGGTGGGGCAGCAAGGTTACTATTCACCTCGGCCTGGAATTTTTTTTTTTTAAATGTCCGTTGGGCCACCCTCATCATTGTTAAACTATATTTTTAAAATTATGACTAACAAAGCTCAAATTAACTTTTAGTAATTTTAAGTGTTACTGTGCCAAACCATCGTCTTCGTACGCGGCTACCCTAAGTACGTTCCTCGCTCGAGGCACTAAAGGTGATCCATCAAAGATCTCCCTTTCTCATCCTTTTCAAAGATCTCCCCTGTGTAACATCCTCCCATGTACAACCCCATTCTTAAGCTATGATATCGTACTCGAGAGTTGTTACTTGTTAATTAGCGACCTCTCTTAATTATCTATAGCAAGCTCGATTTACGTGAGATAACTAAGCGTAATTCTATTAAAACATATTACAAGTAAACATCAAGTTTATTAAACATAAGCTAAAATCATAAGGAAGCTCCTCTATGAGCTTTAGTACATATCTATCTTCTAATACATTTACATACATACTCATTTCACTACGTCCGAGAATAAAACAATAACGGCTATACTACAGCAATCCTACACTCCTTTGCATACCAGCATCCTCATCCTGGCTTAACCTAGAGGCGACACGGAAACAAACATATAGGGGTGAGAATTTTATAATCTCGATAAGGCAACTCCCAATCACAATCATAATGTCATCGTCATCGCCCAGCCACTTCGGTTTATTCAAAAGTGTGATCATGCAATATATTCTAAAGGTTCATTTTAAGGTTCCAAAATCATCCTTTAGAAGTGGGTAGCTTTTAGCATTTCGTCACTTCAAGCATATATCTCATCACATTCCAACGACATTTATAAGTAGCATATAATACATGCAATGAATTTATCTCAAGGTGACATGGTATCACTTATGGCCACAAAGATCAATTGAGTGCATTTTTCTCTTTCATTGACATAGGAAAGACTTAGTTTACCCAACGGGTAATTTAAGTGGACAATTCCGCAATAGATCCGTTTATACCCAACGGGTATTTATGGTGGATCACACCACAAGGGAAATGACCTTGTTAAGACTGAGCTCATCCTATACGTGGTCATCGAACTTCATTTTTTCCATTTCGAATCCACACAGATCTATTCCTAGCCGAATACGTCTTACCGACTCAAAATAAATTTGGGAAGTTACTACTTCGCCTTCCCCTCATTCAATCTAAGTCTTGTTTCTATTTTGTCCATATGTCAGAACATGCACGATTTAAATTTATACATCCTTATAATGGCATCATATACTTTTCTCTTTTCTCAAATGCATACATAGGCCACATATAGGCAATCATTCACAATGAAATTCTCATTCTTTTCTCATACTTCAATCCTTAAAATCCATAGCATGCATTTACATGTCATAAGTCACATGGCCAAACACTTAATATCAAATACTCATGTCATACTAGAAGCCAAAGTGCCATTACATTCTCAATTCAAAGCATTGTTCCATTCCCAGCACAATGGGCAGTTTTCACCCCATTGTGGCACAATTTGTTTTGCTCATCAAACAATCAATTTAGAGGTTTTAAAAATTCTCTAAGACACTTCAATGTGTCTAGGAGACCCTGTAAAAATTTCAAGACAATCAGAGCTCTATAGCTACCTCAGTAAAATGTACAAATTTAAAGGTTAGGGGTCACCAATTCCCAGACCAGAACTGAGTTCCCCTAATTTTTAACCCCAGCAAATGATTGAATTAATTCACAATAAAATTTACAGTGACACTTCAATATATTAGTAACTTCGTGTAAAAATTTCAAGAGTTAGTTCAATCATTTGCTATGGTAATAAATTCAGACAAGTTTACTGCTTCAGTCAACAATCAGGACAGTATCTGCCTCATTTCGGTTTCTGATTTTTCTGAGGCATCAAACTTAAAACTAACACCTAAGAAAATTCATGTAGTTATTTTAAGGTGCTAACTCCAACATATAATTTTTATAGCTCATGAAAGCACTCAAAAATATTCCAAAAAATTTCGTGAACAACTGCAACATCAGGAAACAGAATTTCCAGCAACTTAGTCCAAACTTACTTTGATAAAACTCATTTTCTAACACCATCCAAACCCACCACCAAAATTCACACATCAATATAAACATAATATCATCCAAAATAACCAGAAATTTCGGACTTAACACAACCCAAAACAGATTAGAAAAATTTGACAAAGAAAAGGCAAGAAAAACCCTACTTTGAGTAACCTATTAGCTCCTTGGCTCAAGATAACCAAGCTTGCTTCCTTCTCCTCCAAAGCTCCCAATCCAACTTCAAACCCCTCTAATATCAGTGAGGTGTGAGGTACAAGACAAGGCTTTGATAAGGAATGGAAATTTTGGTTCAATTGGTAGAGAATTAGGTGTAGAACATGTTTTGTGAAGAGATCTTGAGGTTTTATCAAGTTTAGGCTAGGGTTTATGAAGCTCCAAGTTTGTTAATGGAGTTTAAGAGGAAGAACAATGGAGGAGAGCTTCTTGGAGTGTTCTAGACGAAATTTTGATGAAGGAAATGATAAGATATTGATTTTATGAGTTTATGACAAATTACATAATAATTTCAAGTACAAAATGTTTTATTTTCTTAAAGATAAGTCTAGTAATTTTTGTAAGCATCCTATTGGTTGCAATAAAGTAGTAATGGTGTGGCTTCTTCTAAGCCACACACTTGTCTAGTTAAGTGGCAAACTTTCATTGAAAGTTTCATTTATAGGAACTCCACAGAAATCTCACGAACGGGTAAACACGTACCCGATTAAACCGATATTGCAGAAAATTAATTTTAGTATAAAATTATCATTCCCACCTATTTCTAACCTTATTCCCATGTTTTCCTAATTTTGGGCACCTTGGGCACGAATCTAGGTTTAGCTGTGGGACGGGCAGTGGGGCCCACAAGGTTACTATTCACGGCCCAAAATTTTTTTTTTTTTTTTTACAGGTCCAATGGGCCGCCCTTATCATTGCTAAACTCTTAGATTTTTGAAATTACGATTAATAAAGCTCAAATTAATTTTTAATTAAATTTTAGGGTGTTACACCTCCAAGTTCCATGGAGATCGGAGAGGGCAGTTGAGGTACGGTGACGCAGGGGAGGCTAGCTCGACGCTTGGAGATGCGCCCTTATAGAGGGAGGTTGTAGACATGGTTTGGGATTGATCTTCTGAGGGTTTTTCCATGTATTTGCTATTATGTTCCTGTTTTCTTTCCTATACCTTATGTTTCATGTCCTAAGACTCTCCATTCTTATGTGGGTATGACTTTATGTTATTATTTCAGTTATGTACTAAATTATGGTGATTAATATTATGATGGATGTTTTATGAGTGAAGTGCTCCTTGTTGCTTTTATATTGTATGATTTATTTGCTCTTCCGCTTTACGTTTTCTTACGTTGTAGCGATAGCTCGCACTTTGTTTTATGTATTCCATTTCAAAAAAAAAATTTACCCATATTTTCGCTAAGTAATTTTACAAATGAGTCTCAAAGGGAAGTAATAACTAATAATTAATCTTAATACGTCCTAGGCGTCTTGGGTTAAATATTAGGGTGTTACACATCTAATCATAAGTGCCCATAGTCTATGTCTTGGAATTTTTCTAAGCTTAGGTGAATTTAAAGAATGTTATGAACAAGATTTTACGTTTTAAATCTATTCCTTGAGTAAAATAATTTAGCTACTTACCTAGCACACATTTATATGATTTTAATGAGATGAATTGGTTTCTAAAAGAGTTTTGAGTTCCTAAAATTATTCCAAGAGAAAACTAGCAACTTATATGTACTTAAATCATGAAATTATGTGATTTATGTGAGCTATATTTTCAGTTCTGCCTTGGTTGTTTGGACACTGTATAAATTCTATTTTATGGTGTTAAAATGTGTAGAATTACGTTTGAGTGAAGCAAGGACGATTTAGGGAAGTTAAAAGAACAAGTAACTAGAAAGGACTTAAAATGAGAATTTTAGAACACTTAGAGACAAAAATTATAAATTCTGTTCTAACATAATTTTAACTTAAGGAAAATGGTTCATAATTAGTGAATATGTGTAGGAATCCCTCATAATTGGTTTAGAGTTGAATATTGAGCCTTGCAAAAAACGAAACGTAGAAAGGTCAAAGACGTAGAATCTAAGAACCCCGTAATCGAACTATAGTTATCCCGCTCAATTTTATGCAATGCTGTTTGGAAGAGTTAGAGAACATAAAAATTAGAGAATTACAAGTAGTAATCCTTTAGGTGTATCGAGGTTTATAATGGGCATTAGGATAATCTGAACACAAGATTAAGACCCGTAAGGGTCAAAGCATAAGACATTGCAAGATAGGAGATATAGCATGAGTAAGTGACCGAGTGAACGAGTGTGTTTATGTTATAATGAAAGTATTAATGTTATGTGCATAAGGTTGTGTAAACTTATGACTAATTGTTATGATAATGCGGTATGTTATGATTGAAATGCATGATGTAACGCCCGAACTTTTGTTCATTTGGAATTACCGAATTACCCTAGGTAATTCTTATATAAATTCAAGACCGAACAATCCTCAATAGAGGAATATAACATTAGAAAAGAGGTTATGAGCAATTCCTGCAAAAGTCACAAGCCCGAATTTCTGTACGTGTAAAATGACCAAAATGCCCTGAGGTTATTTTACTCAAAAATGAGGATCGTGGGCCTCGGCCATCCTCAAGGGGATGTTTTGAGGATAATAGGGGATTATTTGTGTTATGTGTGTTAATAGAGGAGAAGAATCTCAATTTTGAGTTTCGACGCGGAAATGACCAAAACTCCCCTGGTTTTAACTCGATTTGTGCCGACTAAGCCCGAACCTCACTAAAATGTTTTAAAACATGTTTTTAAGCTATGATTAACCATTGGTTAAGCTCGGGTAGTCTCGGGCAATTTTTAAGTAAAATGACCATTTTGCCCTCTCTTTGTGCAGGTTTGCAATTTTGAGATTTTCGATTCGTCTAACGAAACCTAAGCAATATTAGGCTCAAATTAAAGATTATTAAATTCTAATTACTAATCTAGAGTCCAAATTATT
>JAMLFY010000941.1:0-20075 GCA_030441495.1 Dalbergia oliveri
AATTTTACTATCATTAGGAATTTGAATTACGTAGGTAAATATTATATAAAATTTGAGACCAAACAATCCTTAATAAAGGAATATAACGTTAGAAGAGAAGTTAGGAGCAATTCGTGCAGTATTGCAAACCCAAATTTCTTGTACGTGTAAAATGACCAAAATGCCCCTGAGGTTATTTTACTTAGAAAATGAGGATCGTGGGCCCCACCCATCCTCAAGGGGATGTTTTGATGTTAATAAGGGATTGTTTGTGTTATGTGTGTTAATAGAGGAGAATCCTAATTTTAGACCAGCACCAAATGACCAAAACGCCCTTACGCTGGTTTTTCCGATTTGCGTGCGCTAGACTTGAACCTCACTAAAATGTGTTAAAAGGTGTTTTTAAGCCATGATTAACCATTGGTTAAGCTCGGATGGTCTCGGGCAATTTTTAGTAAAATGACCGTTTTGCCCCTGTCTTTGTGCAAGTTTACAAATTTTGAGATTTTTGATTCGTAACGAACCTAAGCAATATTAGGCTCAAATTAAAGCTTATTAAATTCTAATTACTAATCTAGAGTCAAAATTATTTATTTAGATTGATTAGAACCTAAAATTGCTTAAAACACCCAAATTGCTTAGTAATTCACTTAAACCCTTAACCGTAAATTCTCTAAATTGCATGAATACCTTGCCTACACCTAAAAAATACATGGAACACACAAAATCCTCTTCCACAAGGCTGTAATGCACGAAATTATTGAGTAATAAGTCAGAAAATTATTACACAAAAATCCAAAGAATGAAAACAAAGAATCATGAAAACATGGAAACATGATTCCATGTTTTAAGCCACCAAACAAAATGATTTTTCTTCCTTATTTTTTTCTAAATTTTGGTCAGATTTCTTTCCTTCCTTTGTCCATTTATGAGCTGCAAAATCTATAAATAGGCATGCTTGAAGATAGTTTAGATGCTTAGTTCATAACTTACACAAATTCTAGTTTTAGGAGCACCAAAAGCTCTCATTTCCTCCTCCTCTTGGTGAATTCTTTCTTCAAGTTTTCAAGAATATTTCTTTCATTTCACTCAAGGAAACCAAGTTCTCTTCCTTTCCTTCAAATCAGATTAGGTAGGGAGTTGTTTTTAAGTTTATTTCTATGCTTTGCTAAGTGTTGTTTTGGTTAAAATGATGATTTCATGGATTTCTTAGTTTTTCAATTTGGTTTTCTTCTTCCTTTTTCTTTTGAACAATTCAGCCATATGGCCTAGGTGGGACTAAGATGATGGCTTGATGATGAGGACCTTGAGGGTGGGTTGTGAATCCATCACAAGTTAGGCCTCTAAAGCTTGAAAGTTCCACTTGATGCAAAACTTTAAAGAATAATATTTTTATGATGTTTTTATGATCTTGAGTTTAGAACTTGAAAGATGTATTTTTCACTTTGTCTTGCTAAGATATATTGGGTTGAATTTATATTTCTCTAAAGTCTTGGAGGAGCTCTAGTAAAGAAATAAAATGAACTTGCATCCATGTTTAAGTTTATGCCTTGCATAACCATGTTTACTTTCTATGTCATCACTAAATTCTCAAGAATGAATAAATGAACTTGCATATTCATGTTTAAATTTCCAAGCTTGCATTTCATGTTTAAATTTCAAGTTGTCACTTAATCTCTAAAGATAATAAAGAAGTTGCATCTCATGTTTATTTTATGCTCTCACTTTATTTTATAATGGCTAAAAGAGTCAATGCATGGCATGTTTATTTTATGTCATCACCTAAAAATCCTAGAGCTCAAAGACTTGCTTATGAATCATAAGCGAAGAAATGAGATAATTGGAGTTAAAGAATTTATTCTTTAAGAAGTCTTGAGAATTGGAGCTTAAAAAAAATGTAATTCTCATCTCCCTCACCGGTCCTATGCGACTCCGCCGCTAGGAATTGCTAAGATTCTCTTCTCCCTCTCCTAGGTCCTATGCAACCGCCGCTAGGTTCTTGCATCATGTTTATATTACAAGTTCTTGCATCATGTTTAATTTTCAAGTTATCACCTTAAATCTTAAAGATAAAGAAATGGAATTGCATATCATGTTTATAATTCCAAGCTATCACCTTATAAAGATAAGATTAAAATAAGGTTGCATAGCATGGTAATAATTCAAAGATGTCACCTAAATCTCTAAAGCTCAAGACTTGCTCCTTTTATCTTAAGTGAAAGATTTAATTATGAACATTCTTTCAAGTTATAAATCGGTCCATGGTTAAGTAAAGTCCTTGATTTAAAGTTTAACAAAGAATTAGTTCTAAAAGAGTTTTAAAACTTTGTAAGAATTTTATGGGAAGCTAGTAATTTATGTGTACTTAAAATGTGATTTGATGCTTATTAAGAATTTGGTGTCATTGATTGATTTGGTTTGTATGTTATAGTTGTTGTTGCAAACAATGAAAACTTATGCATGAAATAAAGACATATTCTTGTTCCTGGAAGAAAGTGTATTCCTCTAAGAGTGCAATTTGGAAAATTCTGGCTAAGGAAAGATTTGGTATTTAAGCGTGTCCATTGTGACCCACCTCTCTTTCCTGGGAATCTCCCAGATGCATGATTATAGTTGGTATATATTATTTCGGCATAAGACTATAAATGAGAAATGTTATGAATGATTATGAATGAAATTTGTATTAGATACAAAGACTTAAAGGTGACTCAAAATATATGAGAAAATGATCCTTTGGACCCATCAAACTATAGGTGGTGAAAAGGTGATTCTTGCCCCTAACATGTTCTCTCAAAAGGGTAGAGACAGAATTTACTTATCAAAAGGATAAGTATATGCGGTGACGACTAGCAAGGTATGAGCTCATAACCTAGATTACTCCCAAAAGGGTGGAGTATAGGGTGGCCCAGGAAAATGATGATGAAAGTAACTTTAAGTCACCTAAGAAACTAAGTAAATGCATTATGTGAATATGATGTTCTGCTATGCATAGTATTTATGAGATGAATGAGAAATATGATATTCTGCTATGCATAGTATTATGAAATGATGATGAGGAATATGATGTGATTTTATGCATAACTATGTTATTATATATGAAAGGAAAAGTTCATTATAAACATGACATGCTAAGTTTATGATGCATTATAAGACGCATGATTAAAGGACGACCTCCAATAATATTTTCGAACTTAATAAATCAATCTTAGCATGCTCACTATTTCATAATAACCCAAGGTTCCTGGGGACGATGATGATGACACAATGCATCATGAGGTGAGTACCCTACTGAGATTCTTTTTATAAGTTTCTCACTCCCTCTATTTTCTTTCCATCTCGTCTTAAAAACGGAAGCGTTCGTGAATCACATTGAGGTTGTCACGGGTAGCTGAACTTGAATCCTCCTAGTTTCACTCGTATATTTCAGATATCTATCCCTATCCCTGGAGTGTTATTACTAGGTGCCATTAATGGATGTCCTTCCATCCATATATTATTTATGTTTTATTAGATTGCCTACACTTAGTCTTATTCTGTTGGTAGGCAAAATATCTATATGATATGTAATTATGGATGCTGTATGATGGAGCCAATATATTATGATGTGATGTTTGTAAATTCCTATGTGTCTTTTAAATTTTGCTAAATCATTCACGTTAAGCGCGGCTCACGTTTTCAATTATGTTTAAAAAAAAATGGCTCGTAATTTCACTAAGTATTTTCAAAGCATGATTAAGGAACTGAAGCAAAGAGTAAAGTCTAGTAATTAATCAGATACTCCTAGGTGTATTGGGTTAATTATTAGGGTGTTACATTTTGGTATAAGAGATTCGTTCTACGGAGCTGAGGATTGGGACTCAACTATGCTTCTAAAGCATAATACGTTAGTAATGTCATGTGTAGATGTTTATCATTAGGATGAGCTTGAGGATTAGAAATACATGACTACCTGTATGTTGAAAGTGCCATGGTAACTTGCTCACTTTGCATGGAATATTGGGCTTGATCACCTCATGTGTTCCTGTTTTGTGTGTATAGGGACCAATGGCACGACAACAACGGACTCAGGAGCGCGGCACAGGAATAACCAAGATAATGAGACCAACTGAAGCACTTCGCGACGTAGCAAGGACCATGAGAATGATGATGGAACGGATGGATCAGAATCGTCAAGCTAATATAAATCAAGGACATGAAATTCCCGAACATCGTCAAATTCGGTGGAATCCACCTGTTTTCAAGGGGACCCTAAATCCTAATGTAGCAGATGAATGGATTCGGAATATTGAGAAGGTCTTTGCTCTAGTTCCATGTTCCGGAGGCGAAGGTCACTTTTGCCACCCACATGCTTGAGGGTGATCCGGCTCTGGTGGAGTTGGTGTTCGAAGACTCCTTAAAACGCAGAAATGGACATTGATTGGGAATTATTCAAGGTCCATTTTTACGATCTTTCCGGAGTCGGTTAGAAATGCTAAGGACATTGAATTCATGCAACTTGTCCAGGGGAATATGAATGTGGCTCAGTATCCTGCCAGATTTGAGGAACTCATTAAGTTCTCAAGGATGTACCAAGGTAACCCCTAGTGAGTATTGGAAATGCATTAAATACGAGTTCAGGGTTAAAGCAGAACTTAATGTGGCAGTTTGCGCACTTGGAAATCGGATTCTACCTTAGTCAACAAATGCCGCATCATTGAAGAAGGGCGGAGAAAACTGGGTACTTCAAAACCTTGGAGATCATCAAAAGCTGACACCTCAAGGTCAACAGTTCAGAGGCAAAATCGACCTCCATTCCACCTCAATCAGAAACCCAAGGTCCACAAAGGAACTTTCAACAAGGAAGGCCAAACAACAACAACAACCGCTATGACGCAACGCTACAACAACAACCCCAACAATAATCACAACAACAACAATAACAACAATAAGGGAAAGCACCACAAAGGGGTCCGCAGCACCTCCACGACCCGTGCCATCCATGGAATGTCCCAGTGCGGCAAGAATCATGGGAGCATGCCATGTAAAGGGAACAAACGTGTGCTACCGGTGTGGAAAACCAGGTCATTACTCAGAATGCACGAAAGGAACCCGCAAACCCCCAATCCCAAGCAGGAATACCAAGGAAGGGTATTCAGGGTTAATGAAGAAACGACAAAGTCACGAAATCTCGTGGAAGGTAAGTGTAATATGTATGGTAGAAACTTAATTGTCCTGTATAATTCTGGCGCTTCCCATTCTTATCTCCCACTCGTGTGTTAAAACCCTTAACTTGCATATAACTGAGCTTCCTTTTGACCTTATTGTTTCTACCCCTCCTGGAAAACCCGTTAGGACTTGTAAATGTTGTTTAGATTGCCATTTTGTTATTGAGAATAGATCATTTGTTTTAGATCTCATTTGCTTACCCATGCAAGGTTTAGATGTGATTCTTGGCATGGATTGGCTGAAGCCAACCGTGTCCTGTTAACCTTATGAGAAAACCATTACTTTTCTTCCGTTCCCATTGAACCTAAGAAACCCATAAGTCTTACATAACTTGCTATAGAAATGGACTTGGTAAGGGTGAGAGTAAAGGTTATATTTTCCTAGCCGCTGTGATGTAGACTTTGAGCAAAGTATCGATGAGATACCGATAGTAAGAAATTATCCCGAAGTATTTAGATGAGATACAGAGTTTCCCCAAGAGAGATAGAGTTTCCATAAATTGCTTAGGATCCAGGTCCCATATCCATAGCCCCATACAGGATGTCCCCATTAGAGTTGAACGAGTTGAAAGCTCAATTGGAGGATTTATTGGAGAAAAGTTTGTCAGACCTAGTGCGTCACCTTGGAGCCCCTGTGTTGTTTGTGAAGAAAGGATGGGAGTATGAGGATGTGTGTTGACTATAGGCAATTGAATAAAGTGACAGTGAAGAACAAATACCCTTTGCCTAGGATAGATGACTTGATGGACCAAGCTTAGGAAGAACGTGCAATCTCTAAGATTGATTTGAGGTTAGGTTACACCAATTATGAAGATGAAGATATACCAAAAACGGCCTTTCGTCCCCGATACGGCCATTTTGAGTTTGCAGTAATGTCCTTTGGATTAACCAATGCTTGGGCAATTTTTATGGATTACATGAATAGGATTTTAGACCCTATTTAGATCAGTTTGTGGTTGTCTTTATAGATGACATTCTCATCTATTAAGCCCACGAGGAGCATGAACGCCACCTAACCATAGTCCTGGAAATCCTGAAGGAAAAGAAACTATATGCCAAGCTTTCTAAGTGTGAATTCTGGTTGGATGAGGTGAAATTTTTAGGCATGTAGTATCTAAGAAAGGAATTGCTGTAGATCCTAGTAAGGTGGAAACGGTTGTAAACTGGAAAGACCAACCACGGTAATGAAGTAAGGAGCTTCTTAGGTTTAGCTTTATTACCGTCGTCGGTTTATCAAGGGATTTTCCGTCCCTTCTGACTAAGCTAACTAGGAAAAACACCTCTTTTTCATGGACCCAGGAATGTGAAAAGAGCTTTCAGAGCTGAAACACAAGCTAACCTCAACCCCTGTTTTAGTGTTACCCAACCCAATGTGCCTTTCGAAGTGTCCTGTGATGCTTCGAGGAAGGGTTGGGTTGTGTACTGATGCAGGATAGGCAAGTGGTGGCCTATGCATCGAGGCAACTCAAGCCACATGAGGCAATTCCCCACCCATGACCTTGAGTTCACCATTGTCGTGTTTGCTCTAAAGATTTGGAGACACCATTTATAAAATAAGGTTTGAGGTGTTTTCTGATCACAAGAGTTTGAAATATCTCTTTGATCAAAAAGAGCTAAACATGAGGCAAAGAAGGTGGATGGAGTTTTTAAAAGATTATGATTTTAAACTAACTATCAGGTAAAGCTAATGTTGTAGCTGATGCCCTAAGTAGGAAATCCTTACAAGTGTCCCGTTTGATGGTGAAAGAGATTGAGTTAATTGAGCAATTTAGAGACCTCAACCTAGGAATGACCTTGACCACTAAGGGCATAAGAGCTTGTCACCTTATGTGACGAGTGAATTCAAGGAAGAATTGCTCAAGCCCAAAGGAAAGATCTAGAATTTCAGAGACCTTAAGGCGGTAAGAGCTGATAAGTTGAAAGGTTTTACCCAAGAATGATAGTTTATGGAGGTTTGAAGGTCGTATATGTGTACCTGCTAGTGGTGACCTCCGAAGGATATTTTGGAGGAAGCCCATAAGAGTCATTTCACCTTCATCCGGTGCCACCAAGATGTATCAAGATTTGAAGAAGATGTTCTGGTGGCCAGGATTGAAAAAGGATGTGTGCACATGGGTGAATAAATGCTTGGTATGTCAAAAGGTGAAGATTGAGCACCAAAGACCCTCTGAATGTTGCAACCCCTATCAATCCCCGAGTGGAAGTGGAATAGTATCTCCATGGATTTTGTAACTCGACTCCAGAGGACCCAAGCGAATCATGGCCATTTGGGTAATAGTGGATCGGTTGACTGAGTCAGCCCACTTTTACCTATTAAGGTGACTTATTCCTTGGATAGGTTAGCAGCGTTATATATACAGGAGATAGTAAGATTACATGAAATTCCGTCGACAATAATCTCGAATTGGAGTCGCGTCACGTCACGGTTTTGGGGAGCCTTTCAGAAGGCGTTTGGTTCAAGTTGTGTTTGAGCCCGGCTATCACCCCCAAAGTCGATGAAAGAACTATCCAAACTTTGGAGGACATGTTGAGGGCTTGTGTTTTAGATCAAAGAGAGAGTTGGGATAAGTACCTGCCATTTCGTTGAGTTTGCATATAACAACAGTTATCATGCAAGTATCGGTATGGCACCATACGAGGCCCTCTATGGACGGAAGTGTCAATCACCTTTATGTTGGTATGGCCCGAAAGCAAAGTCTACTTGAAACAGATATTGTGAGGGAAACAACGGAACAAATTCAAGAAATTGGGATAAAATTCTTTCCTACTCAAAGTCGAAAGAAAACTATGCGGACAAGCGGGAAAAGGGCTAGATTTTAAGAAGGGGACCATGTGTCCTAATCACCCCACCGCAGGCATAGGCCGAGCAATAAAAGTAAAGAAATTGAGCCCCGAATTTCTTGGTCCGTTTGAAATCCTCAAAATAGGATCTGTAGCCTACGTATAGCCCCTACCAGGAGTTTGTCCAACCTTCATGATGTTTTCCATGTCTCCAAGTTAAGGAAATATCATTCTGACCCAAGTCATGTACTAGAGCCAGAACATGTACAATTAAGAGATGACCTAACGTTTAACTTACCACCCACGAGAATCGTTGACCGGAGGAGTTAGCGTTAAGGAACAAGGTTGTCCCCTAGAAAGTAGCATGGGGACAAGATGAAACCGAAGAAGTTACATGGGAGCTGGAATTAGATATGCAGACACGGTATTAGAACTATCTCAGGTAACGATTTAAAAGGCGAAATTCTTTTTAAGGAGGGGAGTAATGTAACGCCCCAATTTTTCCTATAATTTTTACTATCATTAGAATTCCGAATTCCGTAGGTAAATATTATATAAAATTTAGACCAAACAATCCTTAATAAAGGAATATAACGTTAGAAGAGAAGTTAGGAGCAATTCGTGCAGTATTGCAAACCCCAATTTACTGTACGTGTAAAATGACCAAAATGCCCCTGAGGTTATTTTACTCAAGAAAATGAAGATCGTGGGCCCCACCCATCCTCAAGGGGATGTTTTGATGTTAATAAGGGATTGTTTGTGTTATGTGTGTTAATAGAGGAGAAGAATCCTAATTTTGAGCTTCGACGCGAATGACCAAAACGCCCTTAGAGTTTAACTCCGATTTGCGTGCCGGTTTGAGCCCGAACCTCACTAAAATGTGTTAAAAGGTGTTTTTAAGCCATGATTAACCATTGGTTAACTTGAGTGGTCTCGGGCAATTTTTAAGTAAAATGACCGTTTTGCCCCTATTCTTGTGAGTTTTCAAATTTTGAGATTTTTGATTCGTCTAACGAAACCTAAGCAATATTAGGCTCAAATTAAAGCTTATTAAATTCTAATTACTAATCTAGAGTCAAAATTATTTATTTAGATTGATTAGAACCTAAAATTGCTTAAAACACCCAAATTGCTTATAATTCACTTAAACCCTTAACGTAAATTCTCTAAATTGCATGAATACCTTGCCTACACCTAAAAAATACATGGAACACACAAAATCCTCTTCCACAAGGCTGTAATGCACGAAATTATTGAGTAATAAGTCAAAAATTATTACACAAAAATCCAAAGAATGAAAACAAAGAATCATGAAAACATGGAAACATGATTCCATGTTTTAAGCCACCAAACAAAATGATTTTTCTTCCTTATTTTTTTTCTCTAATTTTTGGTCAGATTTCTTTCCTTCCTTTGTCCATTTATGAGCTGCAAAATCTCTATAAATAGGCATGCTTGAAGATAGTTTAGATGCTTATTCATAACTTACACAAATTCTAGTTTTAGGAGCACCAAAAGCTCTCATTTCCTCCTCCTCTGGCTGAATTCTTTCTTCAAGTTTTCAAGAATATTTTCTTCCATTTCACTCAAAAACAAGTTCTTCCTTTCCTTCAAATCAATTAGGTAGGGGTTTTGTTTTAAGTTTATTTCTATGCTTTGCTAAGTGTTGTTCTTGGTTCAAAATGATGATTTCATGGATTTTCTCTAGTTTTTCCATTTGGTTTTCTTCTTCCTTTTTTCTTTGAACAATTCAGCCATATGGCCTAGGTGGGACTAAGATGATGGCTTGATGATGAGGACCTTGAGGGTGGGTTGTGAATCCATCACAAGTTAGGCCTCTAAAGCTTGAAAGTTCCACTTGATGCAAAACTTTAAAGAATAATATTTTTATGATGTTTTTATGATCTTGAGTTTAGAACTTGAAAGATGTATTTTTCACTTTGTCTTGCTAAGATATATTGGGTTGAATTTATATTTCTCTAAAGTCTTGGAAGGACTATAAAGAATAAAAATGAACTTGCATCCATGTTTAAGTTTATGCCTTGCATAACCATGTTTACTTTCTATGTCATCACTAAATTCAAGAATGAATAAATGAACTTGCATATTCATGTTTAAATTTCCAAGCTTGCATTTCATGTTTAAATTTCAAGTTGTCACTTAATCTCTAAAGATAATAAAGAAGTTGCATCTCATGTTTATTTTATGCTCTCACTTTATTTTATAATGGCTAAAAGAGTCAATGCATGGCATGTTTATTTTATGTCATCACCTAAAAATCCTAGAGCTCAAAGACTTGCTTATGAATCATAGCAAAGAAATGAGATAATTGGAGTTAAAGAATTTATTCTTTAAGAAGTCTTGAGAATTGGAGCTTAAAAAAAAATGTAATTTTCATCTCCCTCAGGATCCTATGCGGACTCCGCGGCTTGGGTTATTAAGATTCTCTTCTCCCTCTACTTGGTCCTATGGGATTCCGCGCTCCAGTTTCTTGCATCATGTTTATATTACAAGTTCTTGCATCATGTTTAATTTTCAAGTTATCACCTTAAATCTTAAAGATAAAGAAATGGAATTGCATATCATGTTTATAATTCCAAGCTATCACCTTATAAAGATAAGATTAAAATAAGGTTGCATAGCATGGTAATAATTAAAGATGTCACCTAAATCTCTAAAGCTCAAGACTTGCTCCTTTTATCTTAAGTGAAAGATTTAATTATGAACATTCTTCAAGTTATAAATGGTCCCATGGTTAAGTGAGGCTTCTTTCAAGTTTAACAAAAAGAATTAGTTAAAAGAGTTTTAAAACTTTGTAAGAATTTTATGGGAAGCTAGTAATTTATGTGTACTTAAAATATGATTTGATGCTTATTAAGAATTTGGTGTCATTGATTGATTGGTTTGTATGTTATAGTTGTTGTTGCAAACAATGAAAACTTATGCATGAAATAAAGACATATTTCTATTCCTGGAAGAAAGTGTATTCCTAGAATTGCAATTTGGAAAGATTCTGGCTAAGGAAAGATTTGGTATTTAAGCGTGTCCATTGTGACCACCTCTCTTTCCTGGGAATCTCCAAGATGCATGATTATAGTTGATATATATATTTCAAAATAAGACTATAAATAAGAAAATGTTATGAATTATTATGAATTGTATTTGTAACATGCAAAGACTTAAAGGTGACTTAAAATTTATAAGAAAATGATCCTTGGACCCATCAAACTATAGGTGGTGAAAAGGTGATTCTTGCCCCCTAACATGTTCTCTCAAAAGGGTAGAGTTAGGACTTTAACTTATCAAAAAGGATAAGTATATGCTAGTGACGACTAGTAAGGTATGAGCTCATAACCTAGATTACTCCCAAAAGGGTGGAGTATAGGTGGCCCAGGAAAATGATGATGAAAGTAACTTTAAGTCACCTAAGAAACTAAGTAAATGCATTATGTGAATATGATGTTATTTGCTATGCATAGTATTTATGAGATGATGATGAGAAATATGATATTCTTGCTATGCATAGTATTATGAAATGATGATGAGGAATATGATGTGATTTTATGCATAACTATGTTATTATATATGAAAGGAAAAGTTCATTATAAACATGACATGCTAAGTTTATGATGCATTATAAGACGCATGATAAAAGGGACGAACCTCGTAATATTCGAACTTAATAAATCAATCTTAGCATGCTCACTATTTCATAATAACCCAGAGGTTCCTGGGGACGATGATGATGACACAATGCATCATGAGGTGAGTACCCTACTGAGATTCTTTTATAAGTTTCTCACTCCCTCTATTTTTCTTTCCATCTCGTCTTCAAAAACGGAAGGAAGCGTTCGTGAATCACATTGAGCTTGTCTCAGGGACATGAACTTGAATGACCTAGTTCACTCGTATATTTCAGATATCTATCCCTATCCTTGGAGTGTTATTACTAGGTGCCATTAATGGATGTCCTTCCATCCATATATATTTATGTTTCTGATTGCCTACACTTAGTCTTATTCTGTTGGTAGGCAAAATATCTATATGATATGTAATTATGGATGCTATATGATGGAGCCAATATATTATGATGTGATGTTTGTAAATTCCTATGTGTCTTTTAAATTTTGCTAAATCATTCACGTTAAGCGGGGCTCACGTTTTCAATTATGTTTTAAAAAAAAATGGCTCGTAATTTCACTAAGTATTTTCAAACATGATTAAGGAACTGAAGCAAAGAGTAAAGTCTAGTAATTAATCAAACCTCCTAGGTGTATTGGGTTAATTATTAGGTGTAGACGGGTCTTATTGCCAACTCCTCTTTGATCTAAAACACATGCCCTCAACATGTCCTCCAAAGTTTGGATAGTTCTTAGAATTGACAGACAATTAAGGGTAAATCCGTGCTTTTAAGAACAGTTTGAAACAAACGCCTTCTGAAAGGCTCCCAAAACCGTAATGCAAATTCGCAATCTTGAACGAGATTATTGTTGACGGTACTCATGTAATCTCTATCTCCTGTATATATAAGTTGCTAACCTATCCAAGGAATAAGTCACCTTAATAGGTAAAAAGTGGGCCTGACTTAGTCGCGATCCACGATTACCCATATGGCATCATGATTTGCTTGGGTCCTTGGTAGTAATTTACAAAATCCATGGAGTCTATCCTACTTCCATTCAAGGATCGACAGAGGTTGCAACATTCAAGAAGGTTTTGGTGTTCAATCTTCACTTTTGACACACCAAGCACTTACTCACCCATGTGCACACATCCTTCTTCAATCCTGGCCACAAACATCTTCTTCAAATCTTGATACATCTTGGTGGCACCCGATGAAGGGTAAAATGGCTCTTATGGGCTTCCTCCAAAATATCCTTCAAAGGTCACCACTAGAGGTACACATATACGACCTTCAAACCTCCATAAACTATCATTCCCTTGGGTAAAACCTTTCAACTTGGGCTCTTTAGCCCTTAAGGTCTCTTGAAATTCAGTATCTTTCCTTTGGGCTTGGCAATTCTTCCTTGAATTCACTCGTCACACTAAGGTGACAAGCTCTTATGCCCTTAGTGGTCAAGGTCATCCCTAAATTTAGGTTCTAAACTGCTCAATTAACTCAACCTCCTTCACCATCAACAGGACACTTGTAAGGATTTCCTACTTAGGGCATCAAGCTTCAACATTAGCTTTACCTGGATGATAGTTTAATTGAAATCATAATCTTTAAAAACTCCATCCACCTTCTTTGCCTCATGTTTAGCTCTTTTTGATCAAGAGATATTCAAACTCTTGTGATTTGGAAAACACCTTCAAACCTCACTCAGTATAAATGATGTCTCCAAATCTTTAGAGCAAACATGACAATGGCTAACTCAAGGTCATGGTGGGGTAATTTGCCTCATGCGGCTTGAGTTGTCTTGATGCGTAGGCCACCACTTGCCTATTCATGAGTACACAACCCAAACCTTCTGAAGCATCACAGTACACTTCAAAAGGCACATTGGGGTGGGTGATACTAAAACAAGGGTTGAGGTTAGCTTGTGTTTAGCTCTTGAAAGCTCTTCTCACACTCGGGGGTCCATGAAAAAGGGGTGTTTTTCCTAGTTAGCTTGGTAAGGGGTAGGGAAATCTGGGAAAATCCCTTGATAAACCGTCGGTAATCGGCTAAACCTAAAAAGCTCCTTTTTCTTAGACCGTGGTTGGTCTTTCCAGTTCACAACCGTTTCACCTTACTAGGATCTCCAGCAATTCCTTTCTTAGATACTACATGCCCTAAAAATTTACCTCATCTAACAGAATTCACACTTAGAAAGCTTGGCATATAGTTTCTTTTCCTTCAAGATCTCTAGTACTATGGTTAGGTGGCGTTCATGCTCCTCGTAGGTCTTAAGTAATGAGAATATCATCTATGAAGACAACCACGCTGATTCTAAATAGGGTCTAAAGATCCTATTCATGTAATCCATAAAAATAGGCTGGAGCATTGGTTAATGAAGGACATTTCCTGCAAACTCAAAATGGCCGTATTGAGTGCAAAGGCCGTTTCGGTATATCTTCATCTCTTCCTAATCTTGGTGGTAACCTGACCTCAAATCAATCTTGAAACACTCCTGCACCTCTAAGCGTCCATCAAGTCATCTATCCTAGGCAAAGGGTATTTGTTCTTCAGGTCACTTATTCAATTGCCTATAGTCAACACACATCCTCATACTTCCATCCTTTTCTTCACAAACAACACAGGGGCTCCCCAAGTGATCACTAGGTCTAACAAACTTTTTCTCCAATAAATCCTCCAACTGAGCTTTCAACTCGGTCAACTCTAATGGGGACATCCATATGGGGCTATGGATATGGGACCTACACCCAGAAGCAATTATGGAAAACTCTATCTCTCTCTTTGGGGAAATTCTAGTATAAGTTCTGGAAATACTTCGGGATAATTTCTTACTGGTATCTCATCGATACTTTGCTCAAAGTCTACATCACTAGCGGCTAGAAAATATAACCTTACTCTCACCCCTTCCACGGTATCGACTTATGGGTTTCTTAGGTCTAATGGAAGGAAGAAAAGTAATGGTTTTCTCATACAGTTTGACGTACACGGTTGGCTTCAAGCCAATCCATGCCAAGAATCACATCTAAACCTTGCATGGGTAAGCAAATGAGATCTAAAACAAATGATCTATTCTCAATAACAAAATGGCAATCTAAACAACATTTACAAGTCCTAACGGGTTTCCAATTAGGGTAGAAACAATAAGGTCAAAAGGAAGCTCAGTTATATGCAAGTTAAGGGTTTTAACACACGAGTGGGAGATAAAAGAATGGAAGCGCCAATCCAAGTACAATTAAGTTTCTACCATACATATTACACTTACCTTCCACGAGATTTCGTGACTTTGTCGTTTTTTCTTCACAACATTAAGGTGAATACCCTTCCTGGTATTCCTGGCTTGGGATTGGGGGTTGGCGGGTTCCTTTCTATCATTCTCGGGAGTAATGACCTGGTTTTCCACACCGGTAGCACACGTTTGTTCCGGCTCGACATGGCATGCTCCCATGATTCTTGCCGCACTTGGGACATTCCATGGATGGCACGGGTCGTGAAGGTGCCTGCTGGACCTCTTTGTGGTGCTTTCCCTTATTGTTATTATTGTTGTTGTTGCGATTGTTGCTTAGGATTTTATAGCGGTTGTTGTTGTTGTTCGGTCTTCCTTGATGAAAGTTCCTTTGTGGCACTTGTGATCTTGATTGATGTGGAAATGGAGGTCGATTTGCCTCTTGAACTTTTGACCTTGAGGTGTCAGCTTTTTGATGATATTCTTAGACTTGAAGTACCCAGCTTTTCTCCCTTCTTCAATGATGCGGCATTTGTTGACTAAGGTAGAGAAATCCCTGATTTCCAAGTGCGCAACCACATTAAGTTCTGCCTTTAACCCTTGACTCGTATTTAATGCATTTCCATACTATTAAGGTTACCTTGGTACATCCTTGAGAACTTAATGAGTTCCTCAAATTGTCGCAGTATCCTGAGCCACATTCATATTCCCCTGGACAAGTTGCATGAATTCAATGTCCTTAGCATTTCTAACCGACTCCGAAAGTACTTCTCGTAAAAATGGACCTTGAATAATTCCAATCAATGTCCACTTCGGTTGCCTCAGGAGTCTTCAAACACCAGTCCACCAAAAGCGGCATCACCCTCAAGCATGTGGGTGGCAAAAGTGACCTTCTCTCCTCGGAACATGGAACTACGCAAAGACCTTCTCAATATTCCGAATCCATTCATCTTGCTACATTAGGATTCAGGGTCCCCTTGAAAGCGGGTGGATTCGCCTTACGAAATTCCCCGAAACGAGCATGTTCGGAAATTTCATGTCCTTGATTTATATTAGCTTGATTTGATCCATTCAAACGTTCCATCATCATTCTCATGGTCCTTGCTACATCGCGAAGTGCTTCAGCGGTCTCATTATCTTGGTTATTATTGTGCAGCGCTCCTAGTCTCTTGTCGTCGTGCCATTGGTCCCTATACACACAAAACGGCAACACTGAGGTGATAAGCCAAATATTCCATGCAAAGTGAGCAAGTTACCATGGCACTTTCAACATCCAGTAGTCACGTATTCTAATCCTCAAGCTCATCCTAATGATAAACATCTACACATGACATTACTAACGTATTATGCTTTAGAAGCATAGCCAGTCCAATCCTCAAGCTCCATGAGACCAAACCTCTTGATACCAAAATGTAACACTCTAGTAATTAACCAAATACACCTAGGTTGATTGATTAATGACTAGACTTTACTCTTCTTTGGTTCTTTCATCATATTTTGAAAATACTTAGTGAAATTACGAGCCATTTTTTTTTTTTACATAATTGAAATCGTGAGCCGCGCATAACATAAACGATTAACGTAGTAAAATAAGACATTTAATAATCTAAATATATCATATTGGCTCCATCACATAACATCCATAATGCACATCACAACATATATACAATAACCTCACTCAAAAGGTGAGTTAAGTTCATACATCATATCTTACATATTCACACCATAGGAAACTATTTATAAGGAAATTCATGCCCCTAAACTAATAACCTTAAAAGCTTAGGAAAGGCTACTCTAAAACTTGGATGTATAACACTCAAGACTACTTAAGAACTCTCTAGGGCCACTGTCTGAAACGGGGAAGAAACCCGATAAACTCGTGAGCTTCCTCGGAAGGGGGCACACGAATGCACAGGCTGGGCGCATGGACGATCTTCTTGCTAACCTAAAGCTGAACAATGTTTCCTCACTACCCTCTCTTACACGTGGGAATAGGGGCAGAGCTTCAGAAATAAGCATGAGTAGGAGGGTCCTCTAAAGGATCAGTTTCGAAATATCTCGTTCGTGGATTTATCTGAAACCATGGACGGCGGATGAGGCGGGATAAGAACGTAACATTCTTTCATCAAGTGGACGTGCATGTTCGAAAACCATTTCATCGCCATAGGGAGAAGTAGGAGAAAAATGATAACTGGGGCAGGATGTGCAAATGGACGACCTACGTAAATAAAAACACGAACCGAGCACCTTCCTTCAAAGTGATACGAATGATGCACGGATCATAGTGAACCCAGTGGGGTGTCAACGGACGAACGAATGTCGCCATCGAGTAAAAGCAATGACGGAAATAAAGGAGATGAAGTCTACTAAAGAATTCTTAGAGATAGGGTATTCTATTTCTGAGTGTCATCATCAAGTCTCCAGGAATCTCGGGTTATTAAAATAGTGAACATACGAAGATTAAATTTTAAGTTAAGAAAATACTTTTACCGAGATCGGCCAATTTTAATTATGCGTCTTATAATGCATCATAATCTTAACATGTCATATTTATAATGAACTTTCTTTTATCATTACATCATATTCCTCATCATCATCATTAATATAACATGCATAGAAGAACATCATATTTCTCATCATCAACTCATGTATGTTATATTCAGAAGAATATCATAATAGCTACACATGGACATGGTGCACATAATTTATTTCTTTAGTACCTTAGGTGACTTTAAAATCTTATCATCCTCATTATTTCCTTGGGCCACCCTATACTCCACCTTTTGGGAGTAATCATTATGAGCTGACTACACATCGTTAAGCATATACTTTATCCTTTTGATAAGTTAAACCTGACTCTACCCTTTGAGAGACAGGTTAGGGGGCTAAAATCACCTTTCACCACCTATAGTTTGATGGGTCCAGAGGATCATTTTCTTATAAATTTTAAGTCACCAATAAGTCTTTGCATGTTACAACTCGCAATTCATAATAATTCTAACATTTTCTTATTTACAGTCTTATTCTTGGAATAATATATATCAACTATAATCATGCATCTGGGGATTCCCAGAGAAAGAGAGGTGGGTCACATGGACACGCTTAAATACCAAATCTTCCTTAGCAAAATCTCCAAATTGCACTCTTACAAGTAATACACTTTCTTCCAAGTAACAAATATGTCCTTATTTCATGCATAAGTTTTCATTGTTTGCAACGCAACTATAACATACAAACCAGGGAATCAATCAATGACACCAAATTCTTGATAAGCATCAAATCACATTTTAAGTACACATAAAATTACTAGCTTCCCATAAAATTCTTACAAAGTTTTAAAACTCTTTTAGAACTAATTCTTTTTGTTAAACTTGAAAGAAGTCATAGGACTTTAGGCCTAACTTAACCATGGGACCAATTATAACTTGAAAGAATGTTCATAGTTAAATCTTTCACTTAAGATAAAAGGAGCAAGTCTTAGCTTTAGAGATAGGTGACATCTTAGAATTATCCATGCTATGCAACCTTATTTTAATCTTATCTTTATAAGGTGATAGCTTGGAATTATAAACATGATATGCAATTCCATTTCTTTATCTTTAAGATTTAAGGTGATGACTTGAAAATTAAACATGATGCAAGAACTTGTAATATAAACATGATGCAAGAACTGAAACGGATAATCCGCAGGGACCGGTAAAGGGAGAAGAGAATCTTAACAACCGGAGCGGCGGTAGTCCGCAGCGCAGAATAAGGGAGAGAGAATTACATATTTTTTTTAAGCTCCAATTCTCAAGACTTCTTAAAGAATAAATTCTTTAACTCCAATATATCTCATTTCTTCGCTTATGATTCATAGGCAAGTCTTTGAGCTCTAGGATTTTAGGTGATGACATAAAATAAACATGCCATGCATTGATTCTTTTAGCCATTATAAAATAAAGTGAGAGCATAAAATAAACATGAGATGCAACTTCTTTATTATCTTTAGAGATTAAGTGACAACTTGAAATTTAAACATGAAATGCAAGCTTGAAATTTAAACATGAGATATGCAAGTTCATTTATTTATTCTTGAGAATTTAGTTATGACAGAAACTTAAACATGGATGCAAGTTCACTTGATCTCTTACTAGAGCTCCTTCAAGACTTTAAGAAAATTATGATTTCAACCCAATATATGTATCTTGGCAAGACAAAGTAAAAAAAAATACATATTTCATATTCAAACCTCAAGATAAAAACATTATTCTTAAAGTTTTGCATTAAATGGAATGTTCAAGCTTTAGAGGCCTAACTTGTGATGGATTTACAACCCATATTCAAGGTCCTCATCATCAAGCCATCATTTCATTCCTTCCTAGGCCATTTGGCCGAAACCATGAAAGGAAAATAAGGAAAGAAAATGAAATTTTAGAAGCTTTGGAAACTAGTGAAACCTTCAAGTTTTAGAGATCTAACTTGTGAAAGCTGCAACCAACACTCAAGAATCTCATCATCAAACCATGGTCTCATCATAAGCTAGGCCATATGGCAGAAATACTTTAAAGAAAGGAAGAAGAAACTAAAAATGAAAACTTAAAAGAAAGCTCATGAAAACATCATTTTTGAGCTAGAAACATAACTTGTCTTAGCATAAAATGAACTTAGAAACACCTCCCTACCTAATTTGATTTGAAAGAAAAAGGAACTTGGTTTTCCTGAGTGAAATGAAGCAAATATCCTTGAAACTGAAGGGAGAATTCGGCCAGAGAAGAAAGAAAGAAAGCTTTTGGTGCTCCTAAGACTAGAATTTGTGTAAGTTATGAACTAAGCATCTAAACTATCTTCAAGCATGCCTATTTATAGAGATTTTGCAGCTCATAAATGGACAAAGGAAGGAAGGAAATCTGACCAAAAATTAGGGAAAAAAATAAGGAAGAAAAATCATTTTGTTTGGTGGCTTAAAACATGGAATCATGTTTCCATGTTTTCATGATTCTTTGTTTTCATTCTTTGGATTTTTGTGTAATAATTTTCTGACTTATTATAAATAATTTCGGCCATTACAGCCTTGTGGAAGAGGATTTTGTGTGTTCCATGTATTTTTAGGTGTAGGCAAGGTATTCATGTCATTTGGAGAATTTGATTAAGGGTTTAAGTGAATTACTAAGCAATTTGGGTGTTTTAAGCAATTTTAGGTTCTAATCAATCTAAATAAATAATTTTGACTCTAGATTAGTAATTAGAATTTAATAAGCTTTAATTTGAGCCTAATATTGTTTAGGTT
>JAMLFY010000942.1:0-20070 GCA_030441495.1 Dalbergia oliveri
AACGCCCCAATTTTTACTGTAATTTTTACTATCATTAGGAATTACCGAATTACCGTAGGTAAATATTATATAAAATTTGAGACCAAACAATCCTTAATAAAGGAATATAACGTTAGAAGAGAAGTTAGGAGCAATTCGTGCAAGTATTGCAAACCCCAATTTTCTGTACGTGTAAAATGACCAAAATGCCCCTGAGGTTATTTTACTCAGAAAATGAGGATCGTTGGCCCCACCCATCCTCAAGGGGATGTTTTGATGTTAATAAGGGATTGTTTGTGTTATGTGTGTTAATAGAGGAGAAAAATCCTAATTTTGAGTCTTCGACGCGAAATGACCAAAACGCCCTTACGCCGTTTTTAACTTTTATTGCGTGCCGACTTAGCCCGAACCTCACTAAAATGTGTTAAAAGGTGTTTTTAAGCCATGATTAACCATTGGTTAAGCTCGGTGGTCTGGGCAATTTTTAAGTAAAATGACCGTTTTGCCCCGTCTTTGCAGTTTTACAAATTTTGAGATTTTTGATTTGCTAACGAAACCTAAGCAATATTAGGCTCAAATTAAAGCTTATTAAATTCTAATTACTAATCTAGAGTCAAAATTATTTATTTAGATTGATTAGAACCTAAAATTGCTTAAAACACCCAAATTGCTTAGTAATTCACTTAAACCCTTAACCGTAAATTCTCTAAATTGCATGAATACCTTGCCTACACCTAAAAAATACATGGAACACACAAAATCCTCTTCCACAAGGCTGTAATGCACGAAATTATTGAGTAATAAGTCAGAAAATTATTACACAAAAATCCAAAGAATGAAAACAAAGAATCATGAAAACATGGAAACATGATTCCATGTTTTAAGCCACCAAACAAAATGATTTTTCTTCCTTATTTTTTTCTCTAATTTTTGGTCAGATTTCTTTCCTTCCTTTGTCCATTTATGAGCTGCAAAATCTCTATAAATAGGCATGCTTGAAGATAGTTTAGATGCTTAGTTCATAACTTACACAAATTCTAGTTTTAGGAGCACCAAAAGCTCTCATTTCCTCCTCCTCTTGGCTGAATTCTTTCTTCAAGTTTTCAAGAATATTTTCTTTCATTTCACTCAAGGAAACCAAGTTCTCTTCCTTTCCTTCAAATCAGATTAGGTAGGGAGTTGTTTTTAAGTTTATTTCTATGCTTTGCTAAGTGTTGTTCTTGGTTCAAAATGATGATTTCATGGATTTTCTCTAGTTTTTCCATTTGGTTTTCTTCTTCCTTTTCTTTGAACAATTCAGCCATATGGCCTAGGTGGGACTAAGATGATGGCTTGATGATGAGGACCTTGAGGGTGGGTTGTGAATCCATCACAAGTTAGGCCTCTAAAGCTTGAAAGTTCCACTTGATGCAAAACTTTAAAGAATAATATTTTTATGATGTTTTTATGATCTTGAGTTTAGAACTTGAAAGATGTATTTTTCACTTTGTCTTGCTAAGATATATTGGGTTGAATTTATATTTCTCTAAAGTCTTGGAGGAGCTCTAGTAAAGAAATAAAATGAACTTGCATCCATGTTTAAGTTTATGCCTTGCATAACCATGTTTACTTTCTATGTCATCACTAAATTCTCAAGAATGAATAAATGAACTTGCATATTCATGTTTAAATTTCCAAGCTTGCATTTCATGTTTAAATTTCAAGTTGTCACTTAATCTCTAAAGATAATAAAGAAGTTGCATCTCATGTTTATTTTATGCTCTCACTTTATTTTATAATGGCTAAAAGAATCAATGCATGGCATGTTTATTTTATGTCATCACCTAAAAATCCTAGAGCTCAAAGACTTGCTTATGAATCATAAGCAAAGAAATGAGATAATTGGAGTTAAAGAATTTATTCTTTAAGAAGTCTTGAGAATTGGAGCTTAAAAAAAATGTAATTCTCATCCCTCACCGGTCCTGTGCGGACTACCGCCGCTCGGTTGCTTAAGATTCTCTTCTCCCTCTACTGGTCCCTGCGGATTACGCCGCTCCAGTTTCTTGCATCATGTTTATATTACAAGTTCTTGCATCATGTTTAATTTTCAAGTTATCACCTTAAATCTTAAAGATAAAGAAATGGAATTGCATATCATGTTTATAATTCCAAGCTATCACCTTATAAAGATAAGATTAAAATAAGGTTGCATAGCATGGTAATAATTCAAAGATGTCACCTAAATCTCTAAAGCTCAAGACTTGCTCCTTTTATCTTAAGTGAAAGATTTAATTATGAACATTCTTTCAAGTTATAAATCGGTCCCATGGTTAATTTAGGCCTAAAGTCCTATGACTTCTTTCAAGTTTAACAAAAGGAATTAGTTCTAAAAGAGTTTTAAAACTTTGTAAGAATTTTATGGGAAGCTAGTAATTTATGTGTACTTAAAATGTGATTTGATGCTTATTAAGAATTTGGTGTCATTGATTGATTCCCTGGTTTGTATGTTATAGTTGTTGTTGCAAACAATGAAAACTTATGCATGAAATAAAGACATATTCTGTTCCTAAAGAAGTGTATTACTTAAGAGTGCAATTTGGAAAGATTCTGGCTAAGGAAAGATTTGGTATTTAAGCGTGTCCATTGTGACCCACCTCTCTTTCCTGGAATCTCCAGATGCATGATTACAGTTGGTATATATTATTTCGGCATAAGACTATAAATGAGAAAATGTTATGATGATTATGAATGAAGAATTGTATTATGATATAACATGCAAAGACTTAAAGGTGACTCAAAATATATGAGAAAATGATCCTTTGGACCCATCAAACTATAGGCGGTGAAAAGGTGATTCTTGCCCCTAGTCTGTCTCTCAAAAGGGTAGACGGAATTTTTACTTATCAAAAGGGATAAGTATGTGCTGGTGACGACTAGCAAGGTATGAGCTCATAACCTAGATTACTCCCAAAAGGGTGAAGTATAGGGTGGCCCAGGAAAATGATGATGAAAGTAACTTTAAGTCACCTAAGAAACTAAGTAAATGCATTATGTGAATATGATGTTCTGCTATGCATAGTATTTATGAGATGATGATGAGAAATATGATATTCTGCTATGCATAGTATTATGAAATGATGATGAGGAATATGATGTGATTTTATGCATAACTATGTTATTATATATGAAAGGAAAAGTTCATTATAAACATGACATGCTAAGTTTATGATGCATTATAAGACGCATGATTAAAGACGACCTCGGTAAAGTATATTTTCGAACTTAATAAATCAATCTTAGCATGCTCACTATTTCATAATAACCGAGGTTCCTGGGGACGATGATGATGACACAATGCATCATGAGGTGAGTACCCTACTGAGATTCTTTTTATAAGTTTCTCACTCCCTCTATTTTTCTTTCCATCTCGTCTTCAGAAATAGAAGGAAGCGTTCGTGAATCACATTGAGGCTTTCACCTGTAGCTGAACTTGAATCCTGAGTTTCACTCGTATATTTCAGATATCTATCCCTATCCCTGGAGTGTTATTACTAGGTGCCATTAATGGATGTCCTTCCATCCATATATTATTTATGTTTTATTAGATTGCCTACACTTAGTCTTATTCTGTTGGTAGGCAAAATATCTATATGATATGTAATTATGGATGCTGGATGATGGAGCCAATATATTATGATGTGATGTTTGTAAATTCCTATGTGTCTTTTAAATTTTGCTAAATCATTCACGTTAAGCGCGGCTCACGTTTTCAATTATGTTTAAAAAAAATGGCTCGTAATTTCACTAAGTATTTTCAAAGCATGATTAAGGAACTGAAGCAAAGAGTAAAGTCTAGTAATTAATCAGACCGCCTAGGTGTATTGGGTTAATTATTAGGGTGTTACATTTTGGTATCAGAGGTTTGCTTCTATCTAGCCTTAGGATTGGACGACTATGCTTCTAAAGCATAATACGTTAGTAATGTCATGTGTAGATGTTTATCATTAGGATGAGCTTGAGGATTAGAAATACATGACTACTGTATGTTGAAAGTGCCATGGTAACTTGCTCACTTTGCATGGAATATTGGGCTTGATCACCTCAGTGTTGCCGTTTTGTGTGTATAGGGACCAATGGCACGACGACAACAGACTAGCGCGGCACAGAATAACCAAGATAATGAGACCGCTGAAGCACTTCGCGACGTAGCAAGGACCATGAGAATGATGATGGAACGATGGATCAGAATCGTCAAGCTAATATAAATCAAGGACATGAAATTCCCGAACATGCTCGTTTCGGGAATTTCGTAAGGCGAATCCACCCGTTTTCAAGGGGACCCTGAATCCTAATGTAGCAGATGAATGGATTCGGAATATTGAGAAGGTCTTTGCTAGTTCCATGTTCCGAGGAGCAGAAGGTCACTTTTGCCACCCACATGCTTGAGGGTGATGCCCTTCTGGACCGGTGTTCGAAGACTCCTGGAGGCAACCGAAGTGGACATTGATTGGGAATTATTCAAGGTCCATTTTTACGAGAAGTACTTTCCGAGTCGGTTAGAAATGCTAAGGACATTGAATTCATGCAACTTGTCCAGGGGAATATGAATGTGGCTCAGTATACTGCCAGATTTGAGGAACTCATTAAGTTCTCAAGGATGTACCAAGGTAACCCTGATGAGTATTGGAAATGCATTAAATACGAGTCAGGGTTAAAGGCAGAACTTAATGTGGCTTGCGCACTTGGAAATTAGGGATTTCTCTACCTTAGTCAACAAATGCCGCATCATTGAAGAAGGGCAGAGAAGCTGGGTACTTCAAAGTCTGAGAATATCATCAAAAAGCTGACACCTCAAGGTCAACAGTTCAAGAGGCAAAATCGACCTCCATTTCCACATCAATCAAGATCACAAGTGCCACAAAGGAACTTTCATCAAGGAAGACCGAACAACAACAACAACCGCTATAATAATCCCAAGCAACAATCGCAACAACAACAATAATAACAATAAAGGGAAAGCACCACAAAGAGGTCCAAGGACCTCCACGACCCGTGCCATCCATGGAATGTCCAAAGTGCGGCAAGAATCATGGGAGCATGCCATGTCGAGCCGGAACAAACGTGTGCTACCGGTGTGAAAACCAGGTCATTACTCCCGAGAATGCACAGAAGGAACCCGCCAACCCCCAATCCCAAGCCAGGAATCAAGGAAGGGTATTCACCGTTAATGTTGAAGAAACGACAAAGTCACGAAATCTCGTGGAAGGTAAGTGTAATATGTATGGTAGAAACTTAATTGTACTGTATGATTCTGGCGCTTCCATTCTTTTATCTCCCACTCGTGTGTTAAAACCCTTAACTTGCATATACTGAGCTTCCTTTTGACCTTATTGTTTCTACCCTATTGGAAAACCCGTTAGGACTTGTAAATGTTGTTTAGATTGCCATTTTGTTATTGAGAATAGATCATTTGTTTTAGATCTCATTTGCTTACCCATGCAAGGTTTAGATGTGATTCTTGGCATGGATTGGCTTGAAGCCAACCGTGTATGTTAAACCTATGAGAAAACCATTACTTTTCTTCCGTTCCCATTAGACCTAAGAAACCCATAAGTCTTTACATAACGCGTAGAAATGGACTGTAAGGGTGAGAGTAAAGGTTATATTTTCTAGCTAGTGATGTAGACTTTGAGCAAAGTATCGATGAGATACCGATAGTAAGAAATTATCCCGAAGTATTTCCAGAATGAGATACAGAGTTTCCCCCAAGAGAGATAGAGTTTTCCATAGAATTGCTTTGGTGTAGGTCCCATATCCATAGCCCCATAGGATGTCCCCATTAGAGTTGACCGAGTTGAAGCTCAATTGGAGGATTTATTGGAGAAAAAGTTTGTCAGACCTAGTGCGTCACCTTGGGGAGCCCTGTGTTGTTTGTGAAGAAAGGATGGAGTATGAGGATGTGTGTTGACTATAGGCAATTGAATAAAGTGACAGTGAAGAACAAATACCCTTTGCCTAGGATAGATGACTTGATGGACCAGCTTAAAGGGGCAACAGTTTTCTAAGATTGATTTGAGGTCAGGTTACCACCAGAATTAGGGTGAGAGATGAAGATATACCAAAAACGGCCTTTCAAATCCTTACGGCCATTTTGAGTTTGGAGTAATGTCCTTTGGATTAACCAATGCTCCGGCAATTTTTATGGATTACATGAATAGGATCTTTAGACCTATTTAGATCAGTTTGTGGTTGTCTTATAGATGACATTCTCATCTACTCTAAGACCCACGAGGAGCATGAACCACCTAACTATAGTACTGGAAATCCTGAAGGAAAAGAAACTATATGCCAAGCTTTCTAAGTGTGAATTCTGGTTGGATGAGGTGAAATTTTTAGGGCATGTAGTATCTAAGAAAGGAATTGCTGTAGATCCTAGTAAGGTGGAACGTTGTAAACTGGAAAGACCAACCACGGTAATGAAAGTAAGGAGCTTCTTAGGTTTAGCTGGTTATTACCGTCGGTTTATCAAGGGATTTTCCCAGATTTCCCTTCCTCTTGACTAAGCTAACTAGGAAAAACACCTCTTTTTCATGGACCCGGAGTGTGAAAAGAGCTTTCAAGAGCTAAACACAAGCTAACCTCAACCCCGTTTTAGTGTCACCCGACCCCAATGTGCCTTTCGAAGTGTACTGTGATGCTTCGAGGAAGGGTTTGGGTTGTGTACGATGCAGGATAGGCAAGTGGTGGCCTATGCATCGAGGCAACTCAAGCCACATGAGGCAAATTACCCCACCCATGACCTTGAGTTAGCCGCTGTCGTGTTTGCTCTAAAGATTTGGAGACACCATTTATACGGAGTGAGGTTTGAGGTGTTTTCTGATCACAAGAGTTTGAAATATCTCTTTGATCAAAAAGAGCTAAACATGAGGCAAAGAAGGTGGATGGAGTTTTTAAAAGATTATGATTTCGGGTTAAACTATCATCCAGGTAAAGCTAATGTTGTAGCTGATGCCCTAAGTAGGAAATCCTTACAAGTGTCCCGTTTGATGGTGAAGAGATTGAGTTAATTGAGCAATTTAGAGACCTCAACCTAGGAATGACCTTGACCACTAAGGGCATAAGAGCTTGTCACCTTAGTGTGACAAGTGAATTCAAGGAAAGAATTGCTCAAGCCCAAAGGAAAGATACAGAATTTCAAGAGACCTTAGGGAGGAAGAGCTGATAAGTTGAAAGGTTTTACCCAAGGGAATGATAGTTTATGGAGGTTTGAAGGTCGTATATGTGTACCTGCTAGTGGTGACCTCCGAAAGGATATTTTGGAGGAAGCCCATAAGAGTCATTTCACCCTTCATCCTGTGCCACCAAGATGTATCAAGATTTGAGGAAGATGTTCTGGTGGCCTGGATTGAAAAAGGATGTGTGCACATGGGTGAATAAATGCTTGGTATGTCAAAAGGTGAAGATTGAGCACCAAAGACCCTTGGAATGTTGCAACCCCTATCAATCCCCGAGTGGAAGTGGGATAGTATCTCCATGGATTTTGTAACTGGACTACGAGGACCCAAGCGAATCATGACGCCATTTGGGTAATAGTGGATCGGTTGACTAAGTCAGCCCACTTTTTACCTATTAAGGTGACTTATTCCTTGGATAGGTTAGCAATTATATATTCAGGAGATAGTAAGGTTACACGGAGACGTCGATCAATCTCTATCGAGATCCGCGATTCACGTCACGGTTTTGGGGAGCCTTTCAGAAGGCGTTTGGTTCAAAGCTTGTGTTCAGGCTTATCACCCCAAACGGACGGTCAATCTGAAAGAACTATCCAAACTTTGGAGGACATGTTGAGGGCATGTGTTTTAGATCAAAGAGAGAGTTGGGATAAGTACCTACTTATTGAATTTGCATATAACAACAGTTATCATGCAAGTATCGGTATGGCACCATACGAGGCCCTCTATGGACGGAAGTGTCAATCACCTCTATGTTGGTATGAGCCCGAGAGCAAAGTCTACTTGGACCGGATATTGTGAGGAAACGACGGAACAAATCAAGAAGATTAGGGATAAGATTCTCACGCTCAAAGTCGACAGAAAACTATGCGGACAAGCGGCGAAAACCGCTAGATTTTCAAGAAGGGGACCATGTGTTCCTAAGAATCACCCCCACCAGGCATAGGCCGAGCAATGAAAGTAAAGAAATTGAGCCCCAGATTTCTTGGTCCATTTGAAATCCTTAGCAAAATAGGATCTGGAGCCTACCGTATAGCCCTACCCCCAGTCTCTCCAACCTTCATGATGTTTTCCATGTCTCCAGTTAAGGAAATATCATTCTGACCTAAGTCATGTACTAGAGCCAGAACATGTACAATTAAGAGATGACCTAACGTTTAACTTACCACCCACGAGAATCGTTGACCGAGGAGTTAAGCAATTAAGGAACAAGGTTGTACCCCAGTCAAAGTAGCATGGGGACAAGATGAAACCGAAGAAGTTACATGGGAGCTGGAATCAGATATGCAAGCACAGGATCCAGAGCTATCTCAGGTAACGATTTCGAGGGCGAAATTCTTTTTAAGGAGGGGAGTAATGTAACGCCCCAATTTTTACTGTAATTTTTACTATCATTAGGAATTACCGAATTACGTAGGTAAATATTATATAAAATTTGAGACCAAACAATCCTTAATAAAGGAATATAACGTTAGAAGAGAAGTTAGGAGCAATTCGTGCAAGTATTGCAAACCCCAATTTTCTGTACGTGTAAAATGACCAAAATGCCCCTGAGGTTATTTTACTCAGAAAATGAGGATCGTGGGCCCCACCCATCCTCAAGGGGATGTTTTGATGTTAATAAGGGATTGTTTGTGTTATGTGTGTTAATAGAGGAGAAGAATCCTAATTTTGAGCTTCGACGCGAAATGACCAAAACGCCCTTACGGCCGTTTTAACTCCATTTGCGTGCCGACTGAGTCCGAACCTCACTAAAATGTGTTAAAAGGTGTTTTTAAGCCATGATTAACCATTGGTTAAGCTCGGGTGGTCTGGGCAATTTTTAAGTAAAATGACCGTTTTGCCCCTTCTTTGTGCAGTTTTACAAATTTTGAGATTTTTGATTCGTCTAACGAAACCTAAGCAATATTAGGCTCAAATTAAAGCTTATTAAATTCTAATTATTAATCTAGAGTCAAAATTATTTATTTAGATTGATTAGAACCTAAAATTGCTTAAAACACCCAAATTGCTTAGTAATTCACTTAAACCCTTAACCGTAAATTCTCTAAATTGCATGAATACCTTGCCTACACCTAAAAAATACATGGAACACACAAAATCCTCTTCCACAAGGCTGTAATGCACGAAATTATTGAGTAATAAGTCAGAAAATTATTACACAAAAATCCAAAGAATGAAAACAAAGAATCATGAAAACATGGAAACATGATTCCATGTTTTAAGCCACCAAACAAAATGATTTTTCTTCCTTATTTTTTTCTCTAATTTTTGGTCAGATTTCTTTCCTTCCTTTGTCCATTTATGAGCTGCAAAATCTCTATAAATAGGCATGCTTGAAGATAGTTTAGATGCTTAGTTCATAACTTACACAAATTCTAGTTTTAGGAGCACCAAAAGCTCTCATTTCCTCCTCCTCTTGGCTGAATTCTTTCTTCAAGTTTTCAAGAATATTTTCATTTCACTCAAGGAAACCAAGTTCTCTTCCTTTCCTTCAAATCAGATTAGGTAGGGAGTTGTTTTTAAGTTTATTTCTATGCTTTGCTAAGTGTTGTTCTTGGTTCAAAATGATGATTTCATGGATTTTCTCTAGTTTTTCCATTTGGTTTTCTTCTTCCTTTTCTTTGAACAATTCAGCCATATGGCCTAGGTGGGACTAAGATGATGGCTTGATGATGAGGACCTTGAGGGTGGGTTGTGAATCCATCACAAGTTAGGCCTCTAAAGCTTGAAAGTTCCACTTGATGCAAAACTTTAAAGAATAATATTTTTATGATGTTTTTATGATCTTGAGTTTAGAACTTGAAAGATGTATTTTTCACTTTGTCTTGCTAAGATATATTGGGTTGAATTTATATTTCTTAAAGTCTTGGAGGAGCTCTAGTAAAGAAATAAAATGAACTTGCATCCATGTTTAAGTTTATGCCTTGCATAACCATGTTTACTTTCTATGTCATCACTAAATTCTCAAGAATGAATAAATGAACTTGCATATTCATGTTTAAATTTCCAAGCTTGCATTTCATGTTTAAATTTCAAGTTGTCACTTAATCTCTAAAGATAATAAAGAAGTTGCATCTCATGTTTATTTTATGCTCTCACTTTATTTTATAATGGCTAAAAGAATCAATGCATGGCATGTTTATTTTATGTCATCACCTAAAAATCCTAGAGCTCAAAGACTTGCTTATGAATCATAAGCAAAGAAATGAGATAATTGGAGTTAAAGAATTTATTCTTTAAGAAGTCTTGAGAATTGGAGCTTAAAAAATGTAATTCTCATCCCTCACTTGCGTCCCGCTGGCTCTAAGATTCTTCTCCCTCTACTGGTCCCTGCCCATGACCCGTTCCAGTTTCTTGCATCATGTTTATATTACAAGTTCTTGCATCATGTTTAATTTTCAAGTTATCACCTTAAATCTTAAAGATAAAGAAATGGAATTGCATATCATGTTTATAATTCCAAGCTATCACCTTATAAAGATAAGATTAAAATAAGGTTGCATAGCATGGTAATAATTCAAAGATGTCACCTAAATCTCTAAAGCTCAAGACTTGCTCCTTTTATCTTAAGTGAAAGATTTAATTATGAACATTCTTTCAAGTTATAAATCGGTCCCATGGTTAATTTAGGCCTAAAGTCCTATGACTTCTTTCAAGTTTAACAAAAGGAATTAGTTCTAAAAGAGTTTTAAAACTTTGTAAGAATTTTATGGGAAGCTAGTAATTTATGTGTACTTAAATGTGATTTGATGCTTATTAAGAATTTGGTGTCATTGATTGATTCCCTGGTTTGTATGTTATAGTTGTTGTTGCAAACAATGAAAACTTATGCATGAAATAAAGACATATTCTGTTCCTAAGAAGTGTATTACTTAAGAGTGCAATTTGGAAAGATTCTGGCTAAGGAAAGATTTGGTATTTAAGCGTGTCCATTGTGACCCACCTCTCTTCCTGGAATCTCCAGATGCATGATTACAGTTGGTATATATTATTTCGGCATAAGACTATAAATGAGAAAATGTTATGATGATTATGAATGAAGAATTGTATTATGATATAACATGCAAAGACTTAAAGGTGACTCAAAATATATGAGAAAATGATCCTTTGGACCGTCAAACTATAGGCGGTGAAAAGGTGATTCTTGCCCCAAAGTTGTTCTCTCAAAAGGGTAGAGACGAAATTTTTACTTATCAAAAGGGATAAGTATGTGCTGGTGACGACTAGCAAGGTATGAGCTCATAACCTAGATTACTCCCAAAAGGGTGGAGTATAGGGTGGCCCAGGAAAATGATGATGAAAGTAACTTTAAGTCACCTAAGAAACTAAGTAAATGCATTATGTGAATATGATGTTCTGCTATGCATAGTATTTATGAGATGATGATGAGAAATATGATATTCTGCTATGCATAGTATTATGAAATGATGATGAGGAATATGATGTGATTTTATGCATAACTATGTTATTATATATGAAAGGAAAAGTTCATTATAAACATGACATGCTAAGTTTATGATGCATTATAAGACGCATGATTAAAACCACGAACCTCGGAAGTATATTTTCGAACTTAATAAATCAATCTTAGCATGCTCACTATTTCATAATAACCCGAGGTTCCTGGGGACGATGATGATGACACAATGCATCATGAGGTGAGTACCCTATGAGATTCTTTTTATAAGTTTCTCACTCCCTCTATTTTTCTTTCCATCTCGTCTTCAGAAATAAGGAAGCGTCGTGAATCACATTGAGGCTTACCGGAGCTGAACTTGAATCCTTAGTTTCACTCGTATATTTCAGATATCTATCCCTATCCCTGAGTGTTATTACTAGGTGCCATTAATGGATGTCCTTCCATCCATATATTATTTATGTTTTATTAGATTGCCTACACTTAGTCTTATTCTGTTGGTAGGCAAAATATCTATATGATATGTAATTATGGATGCTGGATGATGGAGCCAATATATTATGATGTGATGTTTGTAAATTCCTATGTGTCTTTTAAATTTTGCTAAATCATTCACGTTAAGCGCGGTCACGTTTTCAATTATGTTTAAAAAAAAATGGCTCGTAATTTCACTAAGTATTTTCAAAGCATGATTAAGGAACTGAAGCAAAGAGTAAAGTCTAGTAATTAATCAGACCGCCTAGGTGTATTGGGTTAATTATTAGGGTGTTACACCAGCCATTTGCTTATTAGTAAATTGTGAGCATGCAACATATATCATCCCAGCCATATTTTTTTTTTTTGAAGGCTTCATTGGGCCACCCTCATCATCATTGTTACTTTAGATTTCTAAAAAATATGAATAACAAAGCTAAATTATTTTAAAATGATTTAAGGGTGTTACAGATGGCACTTTAAAATTTTAAAAACGATACACTTTAGAGAAAGCGAGGAATTTGATTCAAATTTAGTGAAACCTAGTCAAGGACGATGACATTCTTTTGAACTTGGTCAACTTCTTCTAAAGCAAAAGTTCAAAACCTATTTGTGAACACTCGAAAAAATTATTTAAAAATTAATTTGAGCTTTATTAGTAATTTCAAAAATGACAATTTAGCAATTATAAGTGTGGCCACGTTGTATTAAAACAAAAATTGCTTAGAGTTAAATAGTAACCTTCAGCCCCATCCCATTTGTGAAACCTAAGTCTTGGACCAAGAAATGATCTGAGAAAAAAGAAGAGGGTTAGGGTTAGAAATGATAAGGAATGAGAAGCTATACCTAATTAATTTCGGTAAGTTTTACTACCCTACGGTGTTTCACCCATTTGTGAAGTTTTGATGTGCTTTTAACACTTTACAAGTGACTTGTGGCCAATAACCTTTGCCAACCACTTTATGCCAAGTGGATGACAAGGATTGAAACTTGAGAAGTTTCAATCATGGCCTTTCATTTATTATATTTTACTCGAGAGCCAATATCTCATCCATTCTGATTTCCCTGTTGATTTTTAACAGAAAAAGGCTACTTGTCTCCAAGTTAAAGTGACCACTTATCTTGAGCAAAAAGATGGACAAGATTCATTTGACTATCCAATCAAATCCTAGCCATTCATATAATTTCTTTTCCCAATAGAAAGAAAATTACACTTTTACCTACATAAATACTATATTTATATCAAGATAAAAATAAAACCACCAACATTATCACTCATCCCATCAATTTTGGCTAGAACTCTTCAAGAACCCTTCCTCCATTGTTCTTCCTCTAATTCCATTAAAGCTTTAGCTTCAAAAACCCTAGCTCAAAATCACTAAAACACCAAGATTCATAAAACTTGTTCTCCTCCATAATCTATCAATCCAACTCATTAAAATTTCACTCCATCAATCCTCACCTTGTCATATCACTTCCTCATTATTAGGAAGGGCTTGGGTTTGATTTGGAGCTTTGGAGTAAAGGAAATCCATCTTGGAGCATTAAAGAGCCAGGAACACTAGCTTCCAAGAGTAGGGTTTTCTTTGGCCTTTTGCTTCCAAATTTATTATGAACTTTTTGGTTGCTATTATTCCAAAATATTTTATTTAATTGGTTTATAATATATGGATAGTGATGTATTAATTTTGGTGGGGTGTTTGGATGATGTTAAAAATTATTTTTGTGGAAAAGGGTTTTGCTCTATGCCTTGGATTTTCATTTTCCTAATGGAGTGATTGTTCACGAATTTTTGGTATATTTGTGGGTATTTTCATAAGCTAGAAAAAATATATGTTGAGCTAATATTCAAGCTAGTTCCATGAATTTTCTTGAGCCTTGTTTTGGATCCTACTGCCCTTAAAAAATTCATGAACGAGACTATATATGTGCTCTGATTTTAGTCTTGAAGCTATGAACTTTCCTGAAATTTTTTACACATAGAAATGATTGATTTTTCCTTTGAAATTTTTATTGAGTGTTGATAACATCTTTAAGTGTAACTGATTTTTATTTTGAATTGATTTATCATTTGCTAGAGTTAAAAATTATGAATTTTGGTTTTAAGCTCAGGTTAGGACTTTGGACCACCAAATTGTTAATTTTGTCAACATAGTTAGAGAACTTTTTTGCTTGAAATTTTTATGGAGTCTTATGAATACATTGAAGTGTCTTAGATAATTTTTTATAGCCTTCTAATTGATTATTTGATGAGCAAATAAATTTGTACTATAATGGTGTAAAATCTGCCCATTGTGCTAGAAAAGAACCAAAACTTGAATTGATAATGTAATGGCATTTTGGTCTTATTAGATTGAAGATACTTGATATTGAACAGTTGGCCATGTAATTTGTGACACATAAATGCATACTAGAGGAAATAAATAGTGGTTTATGGGACATGATTGAAATTGCATTGTGAATGGAAAGACCTACATGTGGCTTATGCATGCATTTGGGAAAAGAGAAAGTACTTGATGCAAATATATGAAAAGAGAATATATAAATTTCATGATGCATGTTTTGACATATGGACAAAATAGAAACAAGACTTAGATTGAATTAGGGAAGGAAAAAGAGAAACTTTCCCAAATTTATTTTGAGTCGGAGACGTACAACTGAGGAATAGATTTGTGCGTGATTTGAAAATGAAAAAAATGAAGTTCAATGATCACGTATAGGAATGAAGCTCGTTCTTGATAAGTAGTCTATTTCCCTTAAGTGGTGTGATCCACTATAAATACCATTTGGAATTGACACCAAATACCCATTGGGTATAAACTATGTACGTCTTTATTTCTTACAATGTCCAAATGCCCCTGAGGTTATTTTACCCGAAAGTGAGGATTGCCGGTTTTACTATCTTGAAGGGATGTTTTGATGTTGATAGGGGATTATATGTGCTATGTGTGGTAATAGAGTAGAATCTATTTTTGAGTTTTGAATATTAAAATTACCAAAACACCTGGAATGTTTGTCATCATTTTACGTGCCCAGTGCAGACTTTACCAAAAGATTTTAAATGATGTTTATAATTGGTTTTTGATGTTTAGCTAGGCCCAAGGTCAGTGGAATTTTAGTGCAAAATTACCATTTTATCCCTAGAACAGTGTAAAGCTGGCTTAATAACATAATTAAGCAAACATAAGCAATATTAGGCTCTAATCGAAGATTAATTTATTTTGATAATTAATCTAAGTCAAAAATAATTTATTAAGGATAATTAGAACCTAAGATTACTTGGTTAAACTTTAATTACATTCCTTGATTCAAGATTCCTAGTCTTGGAATCTTGAAGACTCTTTTCTCTCTTCCAATTCCTAATTAAGGAATTGTGCCATACCTCATTTGACTAAGAAAATGAATTTAATTTGTTAATCTAGTATGACCACTCCCTAATCAAGTCTTGAACCACCTTAATTAACCATTTTCTCACCTAAACACTTTCTTACAAACTCCTAATCAAAACCTTAATCAAAGAAACACCTAAACACATCATTAAACCACAATTACATGAAAATCTTCCTCCCCCTTGGCTGGAAATGTTGGCCGAAATATCCCTCCCATTTGTAGCACATGGTGAGTTTGTTTCACTCAAAGGCCATGCTTCATGCCATGCTTTGCCCATTGTAAACACTAATAATTAACCCAATACACCTAGGCAGGTTTGATTAATTACTAGACTTTACTCTTTGCTTCAGTTCCTTAATCATGTTTTGAAAATACTTAGTGAAATTACGAGCCATTTTTTTTTAAAACATAATTGAAAATGTGAGCCGGCTTAACGTGAATAATTTAGCAAAATTTAAAAGACACATAGGAATTTAACATCACATCATAATATATTGGCTCCATCATATAGCATCCATAATTACATATCATATAGATATTTTGCCTACCAATAGAATAAGACTAAGTGTAGGCAATCTAATAAAACATAAATAATATATGGATGGAAGGATATCCATTAATGGCACCTAGTAATAACACTCCAGGGATAGGGATAGATATCTAAATATACGAGTGAAACTAGGACTATTCAAGTTCATGTTGACAACCTCAATGTGATTACGAATGCTTCCTTCGTTCTGAGACGATGGAAAGAAAAATAGAGGGAGTGAGAAACTTATAAAAGAATCTCAGGAGGTACTCACCTCATGATGCATCATCATCATCGTCCCCAGGAACCTGGGTTATTATGAAATAGTGAGCATGCTAAGATTGATTTATTAAGTTCGAAAATATACTTTACCGAGGTTCGTCGCTTTAATCATGCGTCTTATAATGCATCATAAACTTAGCATGTCATGTTTATAATGAACTTTCCTTTCATATATAATAACATAGTTATGCATAAAACCACATCATATTCCTCATCATCATTTCATAATACTATGCATAGCAGAATATCATATTTCTCATCATCATCTCATAAATACTATGCATAGCAGAACATCATATTCACATAATGCATTTACTTAGTTTCTAGGTGACTTAAAGTTACTTTCATCATCATTTTCCTGGGCCACCCTATACTCCACCCTTTTGGGAGTAATCTAGGTTATGAGCTCATACCTTGCTAGTCGACCAACCATATTATCCCTTTTGATAAGTAAAAATTTGTCTCTACCCTTTTGAGAGCTAGGGGGCAAGAATCACCTTTTCACCGCGATAGTTTGATTGGTCCAAAGGATCATTTTCTCATATATTTTGAGTCACCTTTAAGTCTTTGCATGTTATATCATAATACAATTCTTCATTCATAATCATCATAACATTTTCTCATTTATAGTCTTATGCCGAAATAATATATACCAACTTAATCATGCATCTGAGATTCCAGGAAAGAGAGGTGGGTCATAATGACACGTTAAATACCAAATCTTTCCTTAGCGAATCTTTCCAAATTGACTACTTAGAGGAATATACTTCTTCCAGGAATATGTCTTTATTTCATGCATAATTTTTCATTGTTTGCAACAACAACTATAACATACAAACCAGGAATCAATCAATGACACCAAATTCTTAATAAGCATCAAATCACATTTTAAGTACACATAAATTACTAGCTTCCCATAAAATCTTACAAAGTTTTAAAACTCTAAAACTAATTCCTTTTGTTAAACTTAAAAGAAGTCATAGGACTTTAGGCCTAAATTAACCATGGGACCGATTTATAACTTGAAAGAATGTTCATAATTAAATCTTTCACTTAAGATAAAAGGAGCAAGTCTTGAGCTTTAGAGATTTAGGTGACATCTTTGAATTATTACCATGCTATGCAACCTTATTTTAATCTTATCTTTATAAGGTGATAGCTTGGAATTATAAACATGATATGCAATTCCATTTCTTTATCTTTAAGATTTAAGGTGATAACTTGAAAATTAAACATGATGCAAGAACTTGTAATATAAACATGATGCAAGAAACTAGGGCGGTAATCCGCATAGGAATAGGAGAGAGGGATAAGAGACTTAAGCAATCTGAGCTTGGAGTCCGCATAGGAGGATAGGGGAGATGAGAATTACATTTTTTTTTAAGCTCCAATTTAAGACTTCTTAAAGAATAAATTCTTTAACTCCAATTATCTCATTTCTTCGCTTATGGTTCATAAGCAAGTCTTTGAGCTCTAGGATTTTTAGGTGATGACATAAAATAAACATGCCATGCATTGACTCTTTTAGCCATTATAAAATAAAGTGAGAGCATAAAATAAACATGAGATGCAACTTCTTTATTATCTTTAGAGATTAAGTGACAACTTGAAATTTAAACATGAAATGCAAGCTTGGAAATTTAAACATGAATATGCAAGTTCATTTATTCATTCTTGAGAATTTAGTGATGACATAGAAAGTAAACATGGTTATGCAAGGCATAAACTTAAACATGGATGCAAGTTCATTTTATTTCTTTAGAGTCTCTCCAAGACTTTAGAGAAATATAAATTCAACCCAATATATCTTAGCAAGACAAAGTGAAAAATACATCTTTCAAGTTCTAAACTCAAGATCATAAAAACATCATAAAAATATTATTCTTTAAAGTTTTGCATCAAGTGGAACTTTCAAGCTTTAGAGGCCTAACTTGTGATGGATTTACAACCCACCTTCAAGGTCCTCATCATCAAGCCATCATCTTAGTCCCATCTAGGCCATATGGCTGAATTGTTCAAAGAAAGGAAGAAGAAAACCAAATGAAAAAAACTAGAGAAAATCCATGAAATCATCATTTTGAACCAAGAACAACACTTAGCAAAGCATAGAAATAAACTTAAAAACAACTCCCTACCTAATCTGATTTGAAGGAAAGGAAGAAACTTGGTTTCCTTGAGTGAAATGAAAGAAAATATTCTTGAAAATTGAAGAAGAATTCAGCCAAGAGGAGGAGGAAATGAGAGCTTTTGGTGCTCCTAAAACTAGAATTTGTGTAAGTTATGAACTAAGCATCTAAACTATCTTCAAGCATGCCTATTTATAGAGATTTTGCAGCTCATAAATGGACAAGGAAGGAAAGAAATCTGACAAAAAATTAGAGAAAAAAAATAAGGAAGAAAAATCATTTTGTTTGGTGGCTTAAAACATGGAATCATTTCCATGTTTTCATGATTCTTTGTTTTCATTCTTTGGATTTTTGTGTAATAATTTTCTGACTTATTACTCAATAATTTTGTGCATTACAGCCTTGTGGAAGAGGATTTTGTGTGTTCCATGTATTTTTTAGGTGTAGGCAAGGTATTCATGCAATTTAGAGAATTTACGGTTAAGGGTTTAAGTGAATTACTAAGCAATTTGGGTGTTTTAAGCAATTTTAGGTTCTAATCAATCTAAATAAATAATTTTGACTCTAGATTAGTAATTAGAATTTAATAAGCTTTAATTTGAGCCTAATATTGCTTAGGTTTCAGAAAATAAATCAAAAATCTCAAAATTTGTAAAATATAAGAGAGGGGCAAAACGGTCATTTTACTTAAAAATTGCCCAGACACTGAAGCTTAACCAATGGTTAATCATGGCTAAAAAACACCTTTTAACACATTTTAGTGAGGTTCGGGCTCAGCCTACGAATCAAATTAAAAATTCTAAGGGCATTTTGGTCATTTCGCGTGTTGCTCAAAATTAGGATTCTTCTCTCTATTAACACACATAACACAAACAATCCCTTATTAACATCAAAACATCCCTTGAGGATGGGTGGGGCCCACGACTCATTTTCCTGAGTAAAATAACCTCAGGGCATTTTGGTCATTTTACACGTACAGCAAATTCGGGTTTGCAATACTTGCACGAATTGCTCCTAACTTCTCTTCTAACGTTATATTCCTTTATTAAGGATTGTTTGGTCTCAAATTTTATATAATATTTACCTACGGAATTCCAGAATTTCTAATGATAGTAAAAATTACAGGAAAAATCTGGCGTTACACCCATAGCTCACCATGCCTTCAACAATGCTTACAACCATACCTTTGGAAAGATATTTCCTCCCTCTTCCTCCTCCAAGAGGCGTTATTCCTCCCTCCAAATCAGCCTCCACATTGTAAATTTTCTATATATATCAAGCATTGGAGACTTGGTTGCCTTTGGATCATTTGCCAAGTTCAAGCATTCTTGCATTTTCTCCCATTCCTCTCAAATTCCCTCAACTTGGCTGATTTCTTCCTTCAAGTTTCAAGAGGATTTTCCTTCTCCATTTCATCAACTCAAGCTTCCTTTCATATCTCTCAAGACTTCAAGTGGTAGGGGTTTTGTTTTAAGGTTTTTACTTGTTTTCTTCAGAAAAGTTCTAGTTTTCTCTTGGTTTTCTAAGTTTCCTTTCCTTTCTTCGTTTCGCCATGAGGCCTTTTCATGAAGGAAACTTTAGCTTGATGATTAGGTTTCAAGATAATGACTTGTTGTTGTCATGTGAGAAACCTCTAAAGCTTCAAACTTGGTCTTGGAC